>JAPFBL010000222.1:1125000-1345000 GCA_026182355.1 Hermatobates lingyangjiaoensis
CAAGAAATTTGATATTAAGTTACTTATAGTAAAGTTGAGTGTAGGCCACTCCAGATTTTTTTAATACGTTTGAGAGTTATGTTCATGTTTTCAATTGATGAATAATTAACCTTACCATCAGTAAAAGTGTCTAGACCATCTTATGAGATTCAGGAGTATCAGAAGTGCAGGTGAAAAACAGAAAAAAGCCTGAGTATGCTATCTTTGGCAAACCTACTGTGATAGGGAATATAAACGAATTAAATTAAGGCTTGGCTGACACGGTGGATGAAAAAGAACTGCATGATTAGGAGGTACGTAACGCTTCCAATATAGTCCAGCATGCATTGACGCAACAAGATATAAAAGAAATGTGGACATACAGCGTACAATTTTACTATTGAGGTAATTTACTTCATCAAGCCAAAAACTTCAATAAGCTTATATATTGATATGTCCTTCAATCACTATCTTTACTACCTCAGGAATGAAAGACTGATAATCATATCCCATTTAGGTGAGTACGTTATGCTTAAAAGGGACGTTATGTGTTATATACTCAAGAAATTTGATAATAAGTTACTTATAGTAAAGTTGAGTGTAGGCCACTCCAGATTTTTTAATGAGCCGTTTAGCGTCAAAAAACCATTTTCTGAAAACAGAAATCGTACTGTAACAACCCTCTAGCGAATGTTATTTTGAAAAAAAAAATCTCAACTCATTTTCCACATAATGTTCTATTTTTAGGCATAGTTTCATTTTGATCCGTCAAACAGTATGGCTTGTTTTGCTCTCACAAGTTTTCAGATTGAATTATAAGTCAAAATTTGTACATTTTATTGGAAAAAAAAATATTTCCTGTTGTTTTAAAATTCCGAATATATTTTTCGTTTGTTTTATTTGTAACCTTAAAGATAATGTCAAAATTTCAAAACTGTAGGTTTATCAGTTTAGGAGAAATAAATGTTTTCTAAAAAACGGTTTTTGGCAAAAAAAGTGACTTTCCCATCATGCATAATTCTTCCTAAACAATAGGTATCTTCGTCTTTATGGGGCCCATTTTTGTGTAAAATATCAACTTAATCCATTAAAGATTCTGGACCGTAGCGTGGTAACAAGCAATGCTAACACACTCACCCACCCACCCACACACACACACAGACATCATCGAAAAAACTTCATAAAACGACTTCTGGGACCACAATTCCGTCAAAATCTCGAGATCGAATTTTTTCACGATCACTATACTTTACTTATAGTAAAGTAAAAATATTAAATGGTAGTTCTTAATAAAATTAATACCAATTTTTTTATGTTGAAGGTTCGTCAAGTTGAAGAGTCCAACGGTGAATGCTATTGCCATTTTTTTTTTCTTTTTTGGTAATAGTCATGTAGCATGTCATGTCGTGTACATGTTATAATAGAATAAGTTGTTAGATCATGACAAATAATTGTACAATAACAATCGATAATTTGTAACATTTGGTAGCCAAAACTAAGTGTAAGGTAAAAATGCTAAAAGTAGATTATATCAGGTGATAATATTTTCTAGGATAATAACAGTCGGCAATTAGGTATTAAATAGTAGAAATAAATACTTGTGTGATGATAATGTAACAAGTGGAACATGTCTGATGATGACAACTATTTCTGTTATAACCGTTGGAAAATGTATGGTAGCAAATATACTTGTATGATGATAATCCTGTGAGTAAAATATTTCTGATGATGAAATATTCTAGTATTATACGGACAATTTTGAATTATAAAACTACAACAAATACTTGTTCGACAATATTTCTGCAAGTGCTATATGACTGATTAAGATAAATGCATGTATACCGGACAATCACGCCATACTTGTGGTTACAAATATTGTGTTATAATAATACTACAAATAGGATATATCTGATATTGACAAATACTTGTATGATAACATTTGTTGAATTAAATATTGAGGCGAATATTTGCATGATGATACAACAGCAAGTAATATATGTCCATCTGTGACAAATACTATTATTATTGCTTAAAATTAGGTAATATTCCTGATGAAGTGTAATACTTTAATCAGGCAACACTAGTGCAATATCTGTTATCACAATAGTTAACTAACAGGAGTAGTACACATGTTATATAAGTAAAGAATATACATATATAAATATATATATATATATTTCACATAAAAACGTGAATTAATAATTAATGATCAAACCACAATATGAAATGGGAAAACAAGACTAATATCTTTCAACTGTAACAAGCGGTCTTCGTCAGAGTCAAAAACCCAACTCTGAGTTGGGTATATATATATATACCCAACTCAAATTTGGACGGTTTCCTGCCGTTGTGTTTCCGGCGTGCTTGGTCGCCCTTTCTCTCTTTTCTCCTGAAGACGGATCATCCGAAAATTTGAGTTTGTAAGTGTGTCTCTTTCTCTGTGTGTTGCTTTTCTTCGTTTGTGAACTGATATATATATATATATATATATATATATAAACTTTAAATTACACAAAGCACGACACAGAAAAGAGAATACAAAGAAAACTTACAGAATTCAATATTTCGAACTGTTGTTCGTCATCAGGAGAGTAGACTAGAAGAGAGGACGAAGTGAGAGAGATCTCCCCACGTCGAAGAACGGAGTGCGAAGGAAGAAATAAAGAGTCAACCGAAGAGAGCAGCACTAGCGTAAAAAAGGAGCTAGGCACTAAACGTCGGAGAACGAAGAAAGCAAAAACAATAGATAAAATTATAAAATTAAATATTATAAATTAAAAATTATAAAAAGGAAATAATAATAATAAAAAAATATATATATATAATAAAAAAAGGAATATATATATATATATATATATATATATATATATGAATATGAATATATAAGTTAAAAATAAAAGGAAAAACAAATAAAAGTTAACGCTTCTGATTTAAACCGGGATCTGATCGGGCCCCCAATAACCATATGTGGGCCTCCTCAGACGCTCTTAATGTCAAACTACGGTCATCAGTGGTCACTAGCGTAATGATTTGAACAGTAAAGCAGTCATTAAAAGAAAGGTTATGGCTGTTGGCATGGATAGCTACAGGAAGCTGTTTGCGCTGACCGACCGAAGCTCTATGGTTGTTCAAACGCTCATTGAGCTTGGTAGAAGTCATACCAATGTAGAATGCTCCACATTGTCTACAGTTCAGTCGGTAGACACAATTCCTGGATGAGCAGGAGGAGTTAGGTGGGACGCGGAAAGAGTTGGTTGGTGAGGAGAAGAAAGGTGAAGGGTTAACTAAAGGACAGGTAAGGCAGAGGCGACGGCCGCATTTCTCCATACCACCACGCACCACCCCAATCCCAGGAGTTTCAAGGGTTCTGTGGGAAAACAGATTTCCTAAATTGGGAGGCTTTCTGAAGGACAGGTGAGGGGATTTTCGGAAGACGGAGGAGGTGGAGGGGGAAGAGGACAGGAGAGGAAAAATGTCCTTGATGATATTCCCGATCCTATGGACCCCAGGAAAGAAAGTAGTTACGAGGAAGGGAGAACTGTCCCTATATATATATATATATATATATATTGGCCAATTAAATGAAACGATTTCACGAACTAAATAGACTAAATTGACAAAAAAAACATACAGAAATGAAACATAAACTCACTACTATATTTTGATGGCCTCGAAATATATTTACGAATCGCTCCGAAGGCAGACAACGACTCATCTTCCTGATGACGAGGCAATCGAAATATAGTAGTGAGTTTCTGTTTCATGTCTGTGTGCTCTGTTTATCAATTTATGACCTTCCTAGGTCCTTGCTGCCATAACACCCTCAACAGTACAGATTTGGTAAAAACCTAAAAGTTTGAAACGTATTGTTAGTTTTAATATAAAAAAATAATACCTAAATATAAAGCACTTTGGTGTGAAGATGTATTTTTTTTTTAAATTCCCCATCATGTGTGTATGGTATTTCGGGTAGGATTGTAGTTTATTATCTATTGTGCTGATAACAAAAAGATTGCTTATTTAAGTAACAAAAAAAATATTTTCAAGAAAACAAGAAGAGTCAAGTTTCTTATTTCACAAATTAAATACAGGAATAGTATCTTATAAGAATTATAATTCTTAAAAACTATAAGGGTATTGGGCAAAATATTATTGGAGAAAATGATATTTTCTCCCCCCCCCCCCCTCCTTCTGTTCTACAGTACCCCAGTTATCTTCAGTGCCTCCAAGAAGCTCAGCACTTTTGCTGGGTCTAACGGTCAGGACCATCTTTGAGCTGATAAGATTTGAGCTCAATGATTTGATTGCTGCTTGACTATCAGACTTAATTGATATATGTCTGTTCTTATATCCTTTATCCATATTAAATTGTACACATCTTTCGATGGCATTGATTTCAGCTTGAATGATACTGGTATACAGGTCATAGATTCGGAGTATTTGGTCTTAGGCCCAAATACCCCAGCTTTCCTTCATCCATCTGCATACCATCGGATCACATTTCCTCCAATGTCCTCTTTGTTTCCTTTCCTTATTCCTTCTTTGGTACCAAGGTATTCGTGGAAATTCTTTTGGAATTCAAAACTTTACCCATATCATCCCTTGGTGACATGAGTACCGGATGTTCCTTCTCAATAGAGTTTTTATCCTCCCATCGTACAACTATTCCTCCTTAAGTTTCAGTTTTTAGTAGGTTAAGAATAGTTTTCTTCGCTGTTCTTCAAATTTCTTACTAGTGGGGGGGGGGGGGGGGGGGGGTTAAGCCCACAATTTTCTCCATACTGGCAAAAGGACATGGTCTTAAAGCTCCCGTCATGCAAATGCATGATTTTTTGGATACCTTATACTATATAATATGCTGGTTAAAGGTGAATTTCCTATCTAGTGTAATAACTAAGTATTTAACTTCATCTTTTAATTCAATAGTAACTCCATTTAGTCTAGTAGGTTTCATGAGTTCCATTTTTCTTCTTAAATAGATATTTAGAATAGATATAGTTTAAAACCACTAAACATAATCAAAAACTAGTTGATGGCACAAAATAATAAAATTTTATAAAAACAAATAGAACTGGGGCCTGATACTACAGTTAAACAAACCGTACGACCTACGACAGAAAACTGAATAGACAAGTACAAAAATATGCTATACACAGACGTACATGAAATGATCGTGGATAATACTACAAATAATCATAGGACAGACATTAAGACAAAAGTACAAATAACAAAGTTCGTATAGAGTACAGAGCAAAACAAAACCATGTTTTCCAAACTACGTTCAAATATTTAGACACCAACAAAAAGTTGTTAAAATTGCATGCAGTTATTCTGCACAGGCCAAACAAAAATAGAAATTTTCTATAACTCAAACAATTAAAGAGAGAATGAAACATCTTCTCTCGTAAAGTTCCTTCCTCATATGACTTGTTTCAGAGTAAAATTCTGAATATGAGCATTCCAAACAAACAAACTTTTGACATATTAAATTGGTTAACGTTGGAGAATCAACTCGCTCACAACTTAAGATACAATGAACTGAAATACTTTTAATTCCCACTACAATTTTGGAGAATAATTTATTATTTACCCGACTTCACATGCCTCTAACTTCTACAATAAATTATTAAATACAAAGAAAAGTTACAGTTTTATCAATGAATTGTTGAATTTAAAGTCAATTATAAAAATAAATATTACTGAATATAATTACATAAATAAATAAAATTTGATAAAGGTATAGTCGGAAGTATAGAATACAAAAAAATCTGGAGTGGCCTATACTCAATTTTACTATAACTAAACATAATTCAAACTTCCTAAAAACCAATTGATTTTTTGTAATTTATATTTATTTAACTATCATTATGTATTAGATACATTCATTAGCTCCGTCCATTTTTGTGGAAGTGGTTGAAAATTAACTTTCTCTTGTGTAATGGTTTGTGTTCTAGTAGATATAATACTATGTATATTGGTTTCCGATCAGATAAGTTCTATAAACTCAGGTAAATGTGTAGAAAAAATTATATCCAATTAATGATTTCAATTAGTTGTTACTAAGCCTCAATTTAATAATGAATATAAGCTATATTGATTTAAATAACTGCACAAGAAATTGTTTTATTTGATATTCTAGTTACGGACATCTAAAAACGTAAAATTATTACTAAAGTTTAAATGTTTTAAATTTTTTTAACGGTTTTTACTCTAAATGAATACCAGCCATCTAAATGATGGCAAACATCACCTATTTACTGACAAATGTAATAATTACATTAGTTTTTATACTCAATAAAACCAAGTGTCTTACATCAATTAAAAATCAAGAATCTTAACACGTTTATCACACTTTTAATTCTCCCCTTCAGAGAACATTTCCTGTCGAACAGAATCCCACTCCAGCCAACCATAACACAAAATATTCAATAGTTAATATACAAATACTGCTTATAATATTATTTACATGGGTTATGATATTTATGCTTTGCTAGAAATATAATAGTTCCAACAATATGTAACAGTTAACTATTTCAGGTGATATGAAATATTTATTTCTAGGATATACAACTTAGTGTGTTCAAATACATGTCAGCTTATTTGAAATGTTAGATACACTTCAAGGGAAAGGCAACAACTGTTTGTTTCTATATATTTTCACTGTATGTTTCTCCATTTATGATATATCATCTATCCCTTCAGTTGGGTCTTCAGCATTACAAACAGATATTGCAAAGCCTAAACAGAATAAACCACACATTATGTCATCAGCTTGCTACTGTAAATATTTGTAAATACATTGACTTCAAAGGGATAGAAATACTTCAAATAAGTTAAAGATTCATCATTTAGCTTGTTCCTGTTTAAACTGTCAAATATATTAATAACTCCTCCGTCATAATTGCTGTAAATCCAGTAAATTACTGTATCAAAAAATTCATGAAATAGTATTTGTAAGTTAGGTACTTCTTTATTTCTCAATTGCATATATTAGGGATAAAACTTGAACATATAATGAACTCTGAGGGTTATAATCAGTATTAGCTCAAATGATATTATTATTGAACATATCTATATGCGTATCATCCAAGTAACCGAAGATCATCCAAAAGGATATCGCAGGATTCATTTGTTTAGTGTTTTTTTTTCATCATTGAAAGAGGCTAAATTTGAAAAAAACGATTTCTGATTTGTTATTACATTCATTATCTCCATCTATTTCTGTAAAAATGGTTGGTCGTTGTTACTGTGTCTCGTTCTAACAATTAATATAACTTATTTTGACTTAAATAACTACATAAAGTATTGTTTTGTTTGATCTTGTAGTTATAGTAACCGAAGAATGTGATATAATCACTTACGTATAAATATGTTAAAATTTCTTCAACGTTTCTTCGAAATTTTTCATCTTTTACCGATCGACATTTATAACCCGAAATAATTGACATATTCTCAATCATGAAATGTACTAACACAACTTGACAACTTGCACCTCTATCTAATATATGATCAACATGTTGAACATTGGTGTTAAATTTTGCAAAGCAAATAAAGCCCAAGGAATTAAATTGAATATCCAATCATATGGACATCTGTAACATTACATGGTCAGTGGACTTGTAACATTTTATGCCGTTTATCTGAACTTCTTATACATTAAAATTTAATCCAATGTTTTCCTTAAGACTTCAAAATATTCTTATTTTGTCTGAGAAATGTCAGAAACATGTACAAAATCTGGAGTGGTCTCCACTCAACTTTACTATAAGTAAACAAATATTAAACTGGTTTTTAAAACATTATGATACTTTCTTGCTCAAAAGCTTTCACATTCAATCATATATCAAAATTGTTATATCTTACTGAAAAAATACCATTCAATTGTTTTATGAATTTCAACATTTTTTCCATTTATTCCATCTCTAATTAAATTAAAAATATGTACTTTATATTGCTGTCTTAAATTTCTATGGACATGTATCCAATATAGTGGTGTCCAAAATCACTGCATACAATGATTAAATCTTATTTAAAATTAATTCATTATTATCGCTATTTAAAATTTTCATGAGGAAGAATTTCATTACTTAATACATATATGCTTAATATATTTCTATTTAAATTCTGCATGCTAAATATAATAAAACTCTGATAATAACAATTTACATATAATTTAATGACATTTTCATAAAAGAATATATTTATAAATTAGTTAAAACAAAATAACGCTTTGAAAACAATACAGAGATATGTGTCTTGTATTCCAGGAACATTTCGTACTATTGTTGTAGAAGCAATTGCCGGGGCATGCATATCAAGAACGCAAGTAAATCAATTTAATATTGCTTTGATGTGAATAAAATTTTTTGTATTTTTTTGTATATGAGTGTCTTACAATGTTTTCAACAGTATACAATCTCTAGTTTATATGCAGCATAATTTTATTTATTTTTCAAAAAATTATTTTCAATTTTGAATTATATTTTATATTCTGATCTTTTAAAAAATTATTACACTCAAAATTGTATTAAATGCTAGTGTTCTTAATAACAAACTAATTTACTCAGAGCATGTGCAAGCTTTTTTCTGCGTGCCGCACTCTGCAATAAGGTTGCTGTAAATATATCTTGAGAAAAAAATGTATGAGTAATTAGACAGTTTGGCTTACTCAAATCAAATTCAAAACTCTCTTCTGAGTATAATTTAAATAATTTATAGCTGAAGGTTTGAAATTTTTAATAGGAATAAATACGAACTATTAGACTAGAATAGTGAAGAAACGGGATATTTGTCAACAACACACTCACCCACCCAGACATTATAAAAAAAAAAGTAATAAAATGACTTGAGAGATCTCAAAACATGTAAGTCCATCAAAAACTCGAGAGAGTATTTTTTCACCATCACTATACTTTTCTTAGTTATAGTAAAGTAAAAATGTTCATCAAGAAACAAGTAGTTATGGAGGTTCAAATGAAACTACCAATACCATCTTTCACTTCCATTTAAAACCTCTTCAAGAGATATAAGTATGAAATTAAAAAACTAACAAAAAAAAAGAACTAAATAATTGAAGGTTTAAAATGAGTGTTTAAATCAGTGGTTCTCAACGTGGTCCACATGGACCCCCAGGGGTCCACAGAGGTTAGAGCTCTATGTTAAGTTTAAATGAATTTATCAGCAAACCAAAAATAAATCAAAGCGTAGTAAGCTTTGGCCGTACAATATTCACACATCATTAAAATATAAGGCTTAATATCCTCGTCAGTTTGTTAAAATGTTCCAATGTTTTAAAATTTTCTATTGCACTTCTCTTTATGGTACATTCAAAATTGATTCTGTTACAATTTATTTCAGAGTACTTTATAAAATGTTAATGAAGAAATATTTTGTTATTGTTTTAAAAACATTTTTGTATTTTCGCATGCGTTGTAGATGTAATGAAACTATTTCATAAATAACGATATTCATTTACCTAAAAACAAATATTTATTTATAAATTTGTATAATTATGTTTTTTAAGTATCCGGGGGGAGTGGGGTCTACAAGTAGCTTTTAGGGGGTCCACAAGCAAACAAAGGTTGAGAACCCCTGGTTTAAATAAATATAAGTTTCTAGCACAACTATCTAGTTTAAATATATATAATAAACTTTAAGAAAACAGTTAGGTTTAAAACTTTTATTTATAAACCTACTCATTATAAATCTCTAATGAAATCTTTTTTGATCTTTTTTGATTTTTAAAAGTTTACACTTTTCTCTATTGAAATAATTTTTAAAACTTTGATTCTAAAACTGACTGGTTCTTGATAAACACTTTTATTCTATGTAAATATATATAAATAAAAATATAGTTTACATAGTTGTATATATATATATATATATATATATATATATATATATATATTATATTACAATATAAAAACTATTAAATTATTTAACATCAAAATGTCGTTCGTAGCATTAAAAATGAAACAAAATACTATTTTACAAGTACTTTATAACCAGTTCTATTATGACATCAATATTGTAGTTTCAGCTTTAAACTCTTAAAATAAAGAAAAACTAAAGCAAAAAATAGGTATATAAATTTGTAGTAGGTTTAAATTGTCAGTAAAAGCTCTGCAGTTGACTGGTAGAGGAAGGTGATATCATTTAACTAATGTGACCTCTCTCCGAATACATTTTAAACAAATTCAAGTCAACCTGACCCTCTAGAACTAAGTTTTGCAAATTTGTTATCATTTATCTGTAAGTATACAATTATTTTGCAACAAATTAAGTTTTGCAGATAATACTATGCAAATACGTTTTTACTCACCAACAATTTTATTTTAATAATTAAAACTGAATGTGTTTTTTTAGCCTAAGAGAATTGCGTAGTGGGCAATAAATGGTTTTAATTGTAATGTAAGTAATTATAATTAAATTATTTAATTTATTAATAACATAAATATTATAAATGGAAGAGATATTTTTTACTTAAGTTTTAACACCCTTTTAAGTGACAAGATTCTCTTAATGAAGAGTGCCATAAAATTATTTTATTTACTTCTAGTTCTTATTACCAAAGTTCTTCTTGTTTAAAACATTTCGCATATGTTTTTGTCTTCCTCAGAGATAAAAACATGTTTTTACAATCAGTACTATTACCATTAGCATTTTGGTCTATTGTTTACATTTATATACCTATAAGGTACATTTTAAATTTATAAATGCAGGTTAATTAGAAAGGTAGTAATTGATAATCTGGTATTACAACTATGAATTCTCAGATTGAAATATGGTTTTTACATTTATTTAAGACTACAGGGATCAATGTTTGCTCACCTTTGAAATCTGTTATGTCAATGTGTGCTGGGGATTCCATTTGATGTAGTTCTTCTGAATGTTGAAAACCCAGATACCTTTTATTAGGTTTGGCTATTTTAAGTGTTTTGTCCCTGTGGTTATTGAATTGTGACAAAATGTTAGTGTAGATTTGGTTGAGTTTCTCTATATCCGTTCTTGAGCTGCAGCTGTTTTCAATTTTCCCTTTATCAATTATGTCTTTTACAAGTCTTTTCCGGGTGTATTTTTCTTTGTCTATTTTAACAGGATTTTGAAAATTACTTATTAATTAATTGGATTCTAAGTGGAAAGATTTATGCTTTTATTGGTTTTAATATTTTAAGAATTTACTGAAAAATCGAAGTTATGTTTTAGGTGTTCGCTTATTTTGCTAGAGCGCATGTTATTTTGTGTCCTGTGATGTCTGCTTTATCTTGCGATATCCTTGCTAACTATTGGCTGGTTTATCCTATGTATTTTGTGTCACAGTCGTTACTGTGGTTACTGGACAGGTTCTCGCCTGTCTCTTCCCATTGCTCACTAGATTTTTGATTCATTGGCACGATTTTGGTTCTAAATCAAATCCCCCAAAGAAATGATTTCTATTTCTTACACCAATTATGAAACAATTTCCATGAGAGTTAGGAACAATTTCTTTCAATTAGAAACAAGTAAAATCTATCTTAGCTGTTAATCATGGTAGACAAAATTATTCTCTAGTTAACATTGAGTCTAATTTAAATAAATCATTACTAATGCTTATAGTATTTCCTCTAATAAATATAAATAAAGAGTGCTAGGCAATATCTCTTAGCATCAACGTTCTTCATACGGAATTACTTAATTTAGAAGTTAGTATTGCACATAGTTTCATAGACAATATATACCGTTCAATTGTCCATAAATCTCCTTTGCTGCCAAATATTTACTAGTTGATCAAAATGAATAAAAATAATTTCCCCTCACAATTAATAGTGCGTCGGTTGTGTCGGCTTTCTATCACTTATTCAAATGGTTGGTTAGGGTTCAGAATCCATTAATTGGTAGACTTTCAGGGAGCCATATTAAAAATAATATAAATTTAATTAGTGAATTAAAGAGCGTAAAGACAAAGCAAAAATAGATATTGATTATTCCTGATATAAAATCTCTTTTTACAAATGTCCTTTACCTGATATTATAGACTTTCGGTAGAAGTAGCCAGTTAATTATTCCCTCCTCCTTACCTTGAACTAGTAATAGAGTTAATTAAATTTTTTAAGGTTGATTGTCATTTTTAATTTGAAAATAACTTCTTTAAACAAACATTTGATCTTGTTATGAGTAATTTATTATCATCTCTCTTAAATAACTAATATATTACATTTTTGAAACTAAAATGTTAAATACAATCGATAGATATGGTTCAGATATCCTCTGAAATGCACCTCTCTCTAATTTTACAAATAATGTTACTTTTCTAATAAAATTAAATTCATTTCCACCAAAAACCCCATTTATTATGAAAGAAAAAGTAAGTTCTTATTTACTTTCTTAGATTTATCTAGTGCATATAGAAAAAATCACTGAACTCACTACTATATTTCGATGTCCTCGTCGTCAGGAATAGACGTGAATCGCTCCAAAGGCTGATGACGACTGGCTTGACGTTCAAACAGTGTAGCTAACTTTCGGAGGAAGGGAAGACAAGGAAGATAAAAAAATAAAAGCCAATTAAAAATTAAATGAATGAAAATATTTAACTAAAATAAAATTAAAAACTAATAACAACTTGTAAAAAAAAAAAATAAAATAAAGGAACAATTAACGATTGATAAGTGCTTCTTCTCAAGCTCTCAGAGTGACTTTCGAATTAGTCTCATGTCATTGAAACTGAGACCGTGACAACTATTTCTCATATGATATGATATATATGTATATCATATATACTATATCTATATATATATATATATATTAAGCAGGAAAACGATCCAAAAAGACAACAAACTTTCACGGTAAATCACAAACACAGAACAAAGGAACAAACGCACCTACTGTCTCTAATTTTCAGTTGAACCGTCATCAGGACAGTTGAGATAGGGACACCATGTGCACTTACAAAGCAACGGTTGGTGACCAACAGTCTCACATATATCACATCACACATATACTCAACAGTATCACACATATATATATATAATCAAACCACAAAATGGAAAGGGAAAAAAGACTAAGATCTTTTAACCGAAACAAACTTTCTTCGTCAGAGTCAAAACCCAACTGACTCTGACGAAGACCGCTTGTTACGTTTGAAAGATCTTAGTCTTTTTTTCCCATTTCATATTATGGTTTGATCATTGATTGTTAGTTCAAGTTTTTAGGTGAAATCTTATCATAAATATATACATCAATGATTAAACCACAATATAAAATGAGAAAACAAGACTCAGATCTTTCAACCGTAACAAGCGGTTTCGACAGAGTCAAAAAACTAACAGAGAGTTAGGTTATTGACTCTGACGAAGACCGCTTGTTTCGGTTGAAAGATCTTAGTTTTGTTTTCCCATTTCATACTGTGGTTTGATCATTGATTGTTATTTCACGTGTCTATGTGAAATATTTTTTATATATATACATATATATGTATAAACTTATTTAGTTCGTAGGATTGTTTTATCTAGTAGCTTATTTTGTTTAAGTTACAGTAGATTCTGCATTTACTACTTTCCAGTTGAGATTTTCTAGTCTTCTAACTAGTTTACAGTCAGTCGTAGGGAATCAGCAAAGAAGATCATATCAAACATAAAGGTGTGAGTGATGTGATGAAACACTAAACTGAAGTACTCAAGAAATGAAGTCACTTTAATGACAGTAGAACTAAGACGATTAAACCAGTAAGAACATAACTAACAAATTACGAACATAAAACTAAAAACAACAAGGTTTCTGCTTACATTAACCATCATCAGGTTTACATCTAAGAACTAACGATATTATTCTAACAGGATTTTAATACTACCTGGCTTTACCAGTTATGATTATGTCCAAAATTCAGAATTAGGACATATTAATTATAAATGAATAGATTTTCTTATGTCAACGACATACGATCACCTATGTGGTGTATATAAAACCACGTTCTTATCTAGACTACGAAAAAGAAAATAAGTATATTAATATATAAATTCGTATATCATCCAAATAGCATATTGTATTTTGAACTGGAAGTTAACACGAAGAAGTTTTTTTAGACATTTAGCTAATGACACAAAGTTAATAGCCTCGGATCATTTTGTATTCTGGAGCCAGTCTACACTGGGAATAAATATAAAGCGCTAATTTTCATTATCCTTTGTTATTATTATTTGCTTTATTTGTGTAAATTATTATATATACTATTCTTATCTTATAACAGCTTTAATATATTATACTTAGTTCCAAGAATCAGAGGATTGCTGCATCAATTAGAAGACGCGATGAACAAAACCATATGTAAAAAATCTGGAGCGGCCTACACTCAACTTTACTATAAGTAACTTAATATCAAATTTCCTGAGTATATAACACATAATATCTCATTTAAGCATAACGTAAACATCTAAATGGGATATGATTATTAGTCTTTCATTCCTGAGGTAGTACAGATAGTGATTGAAGAACATATCAATACATAAGCTTGTATTTTCGTACATCACACAGCTGATGCAAATAATTTCATTAGTATAACTACAGCAGTAATAACATTTTTGAAAAACCAAAGTGAACATATCTTGAAACGAAATATTCTCCTACAAGAGAACATGGCTTTTGCTCAAATAGCCACTGGATTTCTTACATCGTTTACATCCTTCTACATTGAATATTAAAGTAAAAGTTTCAAATATAAACAGGAAAATACCCTTTTTCTCTCTGAAAAACATCATAAACAGCGAAGAAAAAATGTTTTAAGATGATTTATAGTTAAAGATGTACGATAATTACATTTATTAATCTCTAAACGAAAGATTTCAATTTTGAATTATCTTTTACATTTTTGGTTTTTTTATGGAATTATTATATTATGATGTCATCTAAGTATTTAAAAAGATCATTTTCCTTCCTCTTTAGCAAATAAGATATATACGAATTTTTTCTGAGTGAGTGTTATCATTTTCCTGCACAATTTTATTCATCACACATCTCATATAAGTCAATAAACAATTCAAATTGTTACTTTATAAATATCAATTTTATCTCAGTGGAATCGTTCAAAAAATGTCTAAGTCAATGTAAACAATGAAAAAAATCTGGAGTGGCCTACACTCAACTTTAATATAAGTAACTTAATATCAAATTTCATTAGTATGTAATATATAACACCTGTTATAGGCATAATGTAAACATCTAAATGGGATATGATTATTAGACTTTCATTCCTGAGGTAGTAAAGATAGTGATTGAAGGACATATCACTATATAAGCTTATTTTTGTACATCACACAGCTGATGCAAATAATTTCATTAGTATAACTACAGCAGTAATAACATTTCTGAAAACCCAAAGTGAACATTTCTTGATACGAAATATTCTCCTACAAGAGAACATGGCTTTTATTCAAATAGCCAGTGGATTTCTTACATCGTTTACTTGGCATCCTTCCACATTGAATATTAAAGTAAAATTTGCAAATTTAAAACAGGAAAATACCCTTTTTTTCTCTGAAAAACATCATAAACAGCGAAGAAAATGTTGTTTTAAGATGATTTATAATAAAAATGTACGATAATTACATTTATTAATCTCTAAAAGAAAGATTTTAATTTTGAATTATCTTTTACATTTTGGTTTTTTTACAGAATTATTATACTGGGAACTTTATGGCCTCTTAGTATTTAATATGATCATTTTCCTTTACCTTTGTCAAATAACATATATACGAATTTTTTCTGAGTGTTTGTTATTATTTTCCAGCACAATATTATTCCTCTTACATCTCATATAAGTCAATAAACAATTTAAATTGTTCCTTTATAAATATCAATTTTATCTCAGTGGAATCGCTCAAAAAATTTCTTAGTCAATGTAAACAATGAAAAAAAATATAAAAAATTCGACAAGTATAGCAAGTGATCTCATAGTCTAAGATAAACAAACAGTTTTTATAGCGTTATTGCTCTCTCCCATAATTGAAACTTCATGATTTTTTTTTTATATATTGCTAACTTTTTGTTCCATTTTTGGTCAAATTTTTATTATTTTTTAATGGGCCGTTTAGCGTCAATAAACCATTTTCTGAAAACAGAAATCGTACTGTTACGCCCCTCTAGCGAATGTTATTTTGAAAAAAAAAATCTCAACTCATTCTCCACAGAATGTTCTATTTTTAAGCATAGTTTCATTTTGATCCGTCAAATAGTATGGCTTGTATCGCTCTCACAAGGTTTGAGATTGAATTATAAGTCAAAATTTGTACATTTTATTGAAAAAAAAATATTTTCCGTTGTTTTAAAATTCTGAATATATTTTTCGTTTGTTGCATTTTTAACCTCAAAGATAATGTCAAAATTTCAAAATTCTAGGGTTATCAGTTTAGGAGAAATAAATGTTTAAAAAAACGGTTTTTGGCAAAAAAAGTGACTTTCCCATCATGCATACGAGTATGCATGCTCGTAATTCTTCCCAAACAATAGGGATCTTCTTCCCTATGGGGCCCATTTTTGTGTAAAATATCAACTTGATCCATCAAAGATTCTCTACCGTAGCGTGGTAACAAGCAATGCTAACACACTCACCCACCCACACACACACACACACAGACATCATCGTAAAAACTTCATAAAACGACTTCTGGGACCTCAAAACATGTAATTCCGTCAAAATCTCGACATCGAATTTTTTCACGATCACTATACTTTACTTATAGTAAAGTAAAAATATTATAAAGTAAACCTTCATACCTTTATTTATGAGGTACTAGCAAATGTACCCGTCTTTGACGGAATCAAAAATTCTATTATACTTGATATTCCAAAATATCAATTATAGTATTATACTAATACTATAATTAGAAATTATAGAATAGTAGAAAACACCATTATTAGTACAGTGTTAAACAAATGCCTCTGTATACACTACATTAGCTGTCTGTCCTTCAGGTTCATAGAAGAACAATCAGTTGAAACCTCTGACTATTGAGCAAGTAAACTACAGTTGACCATGTGAGAAAAACTTGGTTTCGCTAACTTGAATTCATGCGTTAGATAAAGTCTCCCTTTGCGACTTAGTTAACGTCATTGCGAAATAGACTCTGAGGGGACCTTGCAATCATTTGAATGGAAACAGACAGTGGCTCGGAATCAATGGTATGCGTGGTATACACACAGACTCCCCAATACCACATCCAGTCATTATGTCCGCCTCTATGGCATATCTGTGTAGAGCACGAACTCAGAGTCGTGTCCCGTTGCACAGTTTTTGGGGCACTCATGTTTCGTAACATGAAATTTGTTACTGCTATAAATTGCAGCATAATTGGTGCTCCTACTTTAAGTTTTTACTCATGAGCAGGCAGTCCAGGAGAAATAAATTCAGAGTCAAGAAATTCAATTAGATAATGAACTGCTTCTTCATCACTAATCCAATCTCTTTACTGACTTGTAAGTTCTTTCCTCGACTTCATATAGCGTAAGAACTTGTTTGTTGATTTTTGCTGCCTGTTCATATTAAGGGCTGAGAATTGCTCGTTTACAAAACATTTATTCTCAATAGATAGTACATCCTTAACTCTGTGAAACACCATTTCCATGATGTCAAATACGCAATATATTCATATGCTCAATTGAAATTAAAATCAACTAACAATACCTACTTGCCACACCTGTGTATTTTCAAAACAAACTTGTCTGTGAAGTTAGGAAAATACAGCTAAAAGCCCCATAACTTCGCTTCTGTACTGAATTAATAATCTATTTAGAGCCCATATTTTAAGATAGGCACACACAAATCCAGTGTCAATGTTTCAGTTCGCTATGTCTTACGGTGGCTGAGTTTACTTGTGACAAACATTTTTGCGTTAAACGTCCATAACTTCACTTCTACGTTGAATTTCCAATCAATTCATAGCCTATATTTTAAGTTAGACCTACACAAATCTACTGTAAAAGTTTCAGCTTTATATGTCTTATGGTAGCTGAGTTTACCTGTGACAAAGTTTTGCGGACAAACAGACAAACCGACAAACCGACAAACCGACAAACCGACAGAAATTTTTCTAAGGGTGGATTCGGTTTCTCCAATGTATGAAACGTAAAGAAAACTTGAAATGAGTCAGTTCTAAGCAATGTACAGACAAAATCATTATTTTATTTATAAAGATTTATTAATTCCTTTTCATAATATATAAAAGTATATCAATTTATAAACCTAAAATATGGCGTCCTTTTCAACAAAATATGTCTAAAGGAAGGGTTCTCCCAAATTACCCAAATATATACACACATAAAAAGTTTAATTAGATAAAGAAATATAGAGAAAATAAAAATACACACTTAAAGTCCCTAATTTTTTGTTTTACCCGTCATCGGATGGGATAACAGAGGGAACCAAACGCACTGGTGCAGAGACGGTTGGAGACCAACAATGCTGCCGCACGCGTGCCTGGCCACAAGGATTAAGGCAAAAATCAATTTAAAATTTTTGATAAAAAAGATATCAAAAGATATCCCCTCTCACCGAATTCTTCATGTTATTATGTATGTATCCTCACCCTACCGTTATAGACCACAATGAGGATTTAACCAACTTGCAGTATTTCTCTAATCCAGATCTCTCCCTCACTCACCATTCATTAACGTCATTATCATTTACGAGTAGGCCACCTACGTTCTCAAACACAACGCATTCAAAATGCAATGGAGTCTTTTACTTGCAAATCAAAGGAACTGCCATAGGAACCAGAATGGCTCCCTCCTTCACCAATCTGTTCATGATGCCCTAACCACTCCAGATTTAATGTCCTATGGTTGTTTACTTTTGCTTACTGTGTTTCTGTTTTCTGGTTTTTGATATTCTGTGGAGGTACATTGTCAGTGTTACTTAAAGTATTACTGATTCTGAATAAATTCTTTTTAGTCCTGATTATAAATAATAATAATGTAAAAAGTACTTCCTTCTATAAAGCAATAACTTTGTACATTTTGGTTATATTTTTCTAATTTTCTGATGTTGCTAATTGTGTTTTTATCATTTTGTATTTGATATTCAGTGGAGATATTTTTTCAGAGTTATTATAGTATTAGTAATATCAAATAAATTGCTTTTAGCCTGAGAATGTCGTACAATTTTCGGTAAAACATCGGCTTGAAATAAGATGTTATTAATTTGGACCTAAATTCTACTTAACTCAGATGCTGACTGGCCATGGGAATTTCGAGAAATATCTACACAGGATGGGTAAAGTCGATAACCCTCAATGTAAGCTCTGTAGCTCGGGGGGAAAACGACGATGCAGAACATACCTTCTTCTTCTGTGCTAAATGGGGAGTGCTGCGCCAGGAATTAATAGCATCACTGGGTGAGGTCACTCCAGAGACCATAGTTCAAAAGATGCTCCTAAACGAAAATAATTGGTCAAAAGCTGCAAACTTTGTAGAGGCGGTTCTCCATCATAAGAAGAACGAAAGTGGTGTGAGGCAAGGGCAATGATTGAACGAATGGGGACAAGAAGGTGAATCCTACTCAAAAGGACCGAGGCACCGGCACGAAGTAATGTGCAAACGGTTTCCGTGTCGGGTATTGCCAGGAAATAGGATGTGGTTTTTTAGTGGGTCGGGACCCCCAATCCCACATACCCTAAGCAAGACGTCTTGCTAAGGGATCTGTTGAACAGATTTTTCCACATCCTACGACGAAAAAAAAAAATTTGGAACTAATCCTCTATAACTAATTTGGTATTTATTTTCATAGAGTACTTCGTACATTTTAATTATGATTGAGTTATTAGATTATTTATCACCGTTGCTACTTTCGTACTCCTTCACACTCCATAAGAGAGGAAACCAATGATTATTGTGATGCATATTTATTAACTGACATTCCTCCAAAATAAATAACATATAGTAAATTGTTTGCATTGTTGTTTGTTAATTAAATTATTATAAATGTATTCATGTGTATTCAGTTAATTATGTTACACACTTAAATAATAAGCTAAATTTATTTACTTGCGTTATTTAATTATTTACGTTAGGTTTTACTAAACAATAATATTTCTTTCGTACAGACTTTGTTGGTGTGAACTGTCAGTTAATCGTGTTTACTCAAACTGAAGTTTTTTTTAAGACTTCCATTAAGAACAGACTCATATTAATTATTGAAATCTATCAATAGATTAATTAACCAATTTTTAATTTTTAAATGATTATATTTTAATATGTATAGTTGGTCTACGAAGAATGTTAAATAAAGCCAAAAAAAAAAACTGTTTTGAAAGTTTGTTTTGAACCAACAAAACTAACCGAATCTTGATATGCATTTTTTATTCTGTAAGTCCATTTATATTTATTATTACAATTTTTAACGTTGTTTTTTATATTCACGACGTATTTTCTTCTGTAACATTGACTAATACATCTAATTATAATTTTTGTACAAACTCACTGTTTCGAATGAGAAAGTAATAATACTGAAATCAGGCAATGCATTCACAAAAAAAAAACAACATCCACTAATCTTTCACTGTAAGATTGACAATATACTTTCTGATCATGTAGAAATGCAGACTACTATGTATGATGATTGCAATCTTCATGAAGTTAAACAAAAAAAATTATTACTAAAACGAAAAAAATTATCCAGAAAACAGAACTTTAAAACGAAAAAACTCATCAATCTGAAGAAATAATACAAAAATATAACTCTTAAGAAGTGAGAAACGAGTAAATAGGGTCGTTATAGTTGGGAGCAAGTAACTACTAGTTGGGAGAAGCTGGTAACATTCAATGGCAACAGGAACTTCATCCCATTTGAGTGGTCCATTTTAAGAATGATATATTCCTAATGGTATTGTGCCGTTCAGCTTACACAAAACAGTTACTATTTAATACAGAAAACCACTGCAAGAAGCAATATTGATTTTGTCTATAAAACAGACTCTGAAACTGCTTATTTCAACTGTTCCTTAACATTGATTTGAATACTCCTTCCAATATAGTAATAAGGAAGATATATTTGATATATTAACTAATTGGTTTTCAATAAAAATAAATTTATATGTTATTGTACGTACTCTGTTGATGCATACAATAAACCAAAAAATCAGTTTTTCAAGTTGACTCAAATCAAATTTTGACTTGTAAATTTTTGTTGTTTTTTTTAAAAAAATTTTCATATGCCAAAATAAAACTTTGTGAGAAAACACTATAAATTACAAGTGTAATTTTCAAAAGATTTGAAAAACATTGTTGATTGCTTAAGAGTTAATTAAAGGGTTTCTATAATTTTATTACTTTTGAACTATACATTTATAAATGGTACTGTTCCAATTGAATATATTATAGGTAAGACAGTACAGAATTTGTCAGGATAGCTATTATGTTAATAATTAAATACTACATTAAATTTAGATAAGTTAACACGACATTCACTGATTGTTACATGGTACGAAGTTTGCCGAGTCAGCTGGTTAGTATTATTCTTCACACGTTTTTATTTCATTTTATTTTCTCCCATATATATATATGTCATTATATGTTCAAAACACAATAAAAAAAAGGAAAAAAAAACTGAAATCTTTCAAGCGGTCTACTTCAGAGTCATAAACTCATCTGAGTTGTGTTTTTGACTCTGATATAGACCGCTTGTTACGGTTGAAAGATCTTAGCCTTTTTTCCCATTTTGTTATTGTGGTTTGAACATTGATTGTTCTTTCACGTCTTTATTGTAAAATCTTATTATGCCATTATATATATATATATATTCTATTTTTTATATATATTTTAAACTATAGGATTTTGTTTCATTCGTATGTATGTATTACATTCGTGTATTGATGTGTATGTTTAGTTTTTCTCACCTGGTGTTTCCCTACATACTTATAATTTTCTTGTAACTAATTTTTTTTTTATTTTAATTTACTTTCTTTTTCACCCTGTCCCAATACGTGGCAATACTGCAGAGCTTGTTCCCTTTATGTTCCGTTCGGATACATTACTGGAACCAGTCGGCCAGCAGAACTCAAGCTGAACACTTCAGCTACAATCTGATAAAGCCGGATGTGGAAAATTCATTATTAGTCTTCCCTGCAGCTTTCTCTGTTCAGTTATTTATGTTAAAAAGTGCTAACTGTCTTATAAGATTTTTGAATATATATTTATCGTATGCTTGAAACAGTGTTTAAAAACAAAACATTGTTGTTAAGATCACAAATAATATTTTATACAATGGGCTCTCATTTGCATGTAATTTTTACAAGGAGTTTAATTACCTGTAATTGTAACTAACTGTTAACTTCCATGAATGGCTAAAGGGCAGTCAGCGTGACTTCCAGTAAGACTGGCAGAATAGTACTGCAACGTGAATGAATGAATGAATGAAAATTTCTTTATTGAGAGATTGCTCCCAAGGTACATAATTCAGGGAATTATGTATTTGCTAAGGAAACAAGCTCTGCAGTATTACACTTTTTGTAAGAGAGAGAGAAAGAAACTAAATAAAAATAACTAAAGAAAATTATCTAATATAAAGTAATAAGTAAAATGAAAGCAAAAATTAATATTATGTGAGAAAAAGTAAAAACAATCACACAAATAGAATATGAAAGAACTCACAAAGTTAAAACATATAATCATCCGAGTCATAATCCTCTTCCTGAATATGATTGTCACTACTACAAGAAACATACTCGTATGTCAAAAGCTTGTCTCAATACTGGGGACTTGTAAATTAAATTTTGAACCCTCCATATGGTAGGTTAACAGTAAACTATATTCCTTACAATTGTCAAATGCTTATATTTAATGAATAATTGGATGTATTATTTATAACTGATTTAATAAATAAATTAATATCTGGAAGTGACTCCTATTCAAAGGACATGATTCTAAATTAAGTTTACTATTTGTGCATGAGTTTTCTTCAACCTCAGGAAGAATAAGGACCATGCCCCTTATAAATTTTGATTCCTTTTAATTTCGTTTTTATTTTCAATTCAGACTCAAGAAAACTGCGAAGTACTGACTGATCTCTGAGAGATGTATTGTATACTGTTTTCTTTGATCTGCACATTTGTATAGCTGCACGAGTCAGGTTTGGAGTGAGTCAGAATGCTCTTTTTGCATCGACCTACATGGGGGTAATCTCAGTTCTCCTTCTCACTGAAACAGCTCATGCTTTGCACATATTTCATTCAACCCTACAATCACATTATCGGACTTCAAAAAGTGTTTTAATTTTAGGATTAAAATTATTATTTAAATATTGATAATAAGTGAAAAATTATAAACTGGTTTAATGGTCCCCTAATTTCGCTAATTGGTTAATAATTTAAACCAATTAAATCCTTTAATTGTTTGTTTAATTTAATGGTATATCCAAGAAAAATATAACTTGCTTATTTTAATAATAATCTATACTTAATACATTTTTGTATGAGATTGAATGGTATTCTCCTAGTAAAAGGTACTATGATATAGTAAAAATTGTATGGTCTTTTTATATTTTATAAACGAATGTTAGTCCCTGTGTTGTATTGTTAAGGGTTAATTTTCACTTTTTTTAGGTTGGTATTTTTATAATTATGGTTTATATTTATTCTTTTTTTCCTGTTTTTGTTTGTTTCCTACATATACTTTAGTTGATATGGTGCGTAAAGGTTTCTGGTTTGATTTGTTTGTGTAATCATTTGTACTTTGCGAATAGAGAGTTTTCTCTTTCGTTTCCTAGAGTGAACTATCATCTCTCTTGTTAGTTTTACCTTGTAACTGTTTCTGTGTGACATTTAGGGGCACCGGCGGTAAGGTTCATTGTCATTCTTCTGACAAACTTATTGTTATATATATATGAATTAAACACCACAACAAACAAATATATATTAATTAAAATGCTCTAAGGCCTTTCGTTACATCATTAGAGAGCTAAATGAAACAAACAAAAAATATAATAACAAGTTAACCTGGTTAACTGAAGTTTTCAGGATTGCTCGCATCGCTGTCTAAATTTAATGTTCCTAAAATTGAAGGATTCTTGATATGCTTACTTATTTCTTTTATTAATATTTAGAGAGTTAATTAATATTATAAATAATTCCCTATCTGAATTTAATGTTCCTAAAATTGAAGGAGTCTTGATCTGCTTACTTATTTCTTTTATTAATATTTAAAGAGTTAATTAATATTATAAATATTAATAAAAGAAATAAGTAAGCAGATTAAGACTTCTTCAATTTTGGGAACATTAAATTCAGACAGGGATGCCAGCAATCCTGAAGACTTCAATCAACCAGGTTAACTTGTTATTATATTTTTTGTTTGTTTCATTTAGCTCTCTGATGATGTTGTAACGAAAGGCCTTAGAGCATTTTAATTAATATATATTTGTTTATTGTGGTGTTTAATTCATATATTATATCAAGAGTTATTGTTGATTATTAATTTATATATATATATATATATATATGTGTGTGTGTGTGTGTGTGTGTGTGTGTGTGTGTGTGTGTGTGTATGTGTGTGTGTGTGTGTGTGTGTGTGTGTGTGTGTGTGTGTTAAGTGCGTGTGCGTCTTTATTGTTAATGGCAATAAAATATTAGCTAAACTGCAGTTTATTTATGGGATTATAGATATCTAAATTAAAATTTAGTATAACTAATTTATTAATGTTTTAATTACATAATTCATCAATTTATTATAACCAATCTATTTCAATAATTCGCTGGTATAAAATATAGTTTAATTGGATGGGGTCGTTTATTCCGACAAATCTTAAATTGTAAAACCTAATTGTGAAAATGACCAGAATTTCCTTCTCTAATTTGAGACGGGATGCCGTTTAATCAAGGAAGGTGACGTCGGCATTTAGGAGATTCCTAACTCCCTTCTCAACACCACCTAAGTCCTCCGCAAACTACTTAAGGTCTCCTGTCTTACCTTCTCCAACCATAGTCAAGTCAAGTCAAGTTTTTATTTAAATAGTAATCAGAATTAAACCAATTAATATGTATGTTTAATATATAACAATATTATTTTAACCGGTTTTTTATTAATCAAAATTAAAACAAAAAAATCTGGAGTGGTCTAAGTAACACTTAGATTTATTTGTTTGATAAACAAATCAAACAAAAATATCGCTTATACTGGTTTGTTTTACTGTTAATCTAATATCACGTGTATTGATTTCGGATCAGATAAGTAAGTTTCATAAACTCCGGTTGTATGTACGAGTATATGTCTACAAAGAATGACATCTATTTGATCACTTCAACTAGTTGTTACTCAGCCCCGTAATAATAGTGAATATAATTTATACTGACTTAAAAAACTACACAAGAATTGTTTTGTTTAATATTGTTGTTTTGGTGACCTAAGAATGGCATAATAATACTGAAGTTTAAATGTTTTTTAAACTTTTATAAATTTATAAACTTTTATAATGATAAAAGTTTTTATCAAATAAAAACTAGTATAATTCATAGTAATATCTGAAGATTTATTTATTAGTGCTTAGATATACGTATGAACTCAGAATAAATAATATATAGCATATGCTATTTTTCGTAATGTGGCTTATGCAGAATTACTGTAAGAGTTAATTAACGAATAGATTTTATATTACAAACAATGAATTATTGTTTTGGTCTTTGATCTATTTTATAATATTTTTATCATTTATTTATTAATAAACTTGAATTTCCGAAATCAGTAACTTCTTCAACTTCATTGAATTCAGTAACTTCATTAGAGTTGTTTTTTGGAAGCTAGTTATTCAGAATATTTGCACTTTTAAGTTTCCATAAATGGATAGTTTTATTTCGTATACAAAACAAGAATGCCAATTTCTTTTAGATTTAATTCTAGTATCAGAAATAATGCAAAATTAGCAAAAAGTAAACAGATAAATAATTGCTAGTTTATATAGACATCATTGAAAGAACGCCATAAACCAACCATGTGGACTTCAGAACATATAAATAGGTTGAGATAGATTTTGACAGATGCAATAGTTATTTCACGATCACTATACCTTACTTATAGTAAAATAAAAACTTAGCATTGTTCTAAAGAAGTATTGAAAAAATTGAAACAGAATTAACAGTTTGGACTGTCGTTAATTATATGAATTCAAATTGGAATCAATCCTATGTAACATTCTTTCTACCAATCTCAGAGGTGTTAAGGCAATCCAACTTGAAAATTCTTTAAATATGTTGTCTCAGCAATAATCAAAGTTCGGTTGTAGTTGATATAATTTGTGAAGCCTGAGTCAAAAACATTTTCTGAAGATCGCACTTCAGCGGACATTAAAGTACATTATATAAAGTCTTATAAAATACATATATAATATTATATATCGTTATGTATCATGTATACATCATAAATAAAATAATTAAAAAAACTACAGAATGAAACCATAAAACTAAATAAGAGAGATGAATACAAAAATACAGACTTATAATTAACTAAAAAATGAACTAACGATTGAAACAGAGTCTAGCAGTAAACCGAACACAAAGAAGAGTTATATGCGTGTCTTAAAAAGGCCTTAAGGTAGCCGTAGTGTTCGAATCAGTGAACTGTTTACGACTTTGTACACGGAAACAGTCATTGAAACTAAGTCTGATTGAGTTTACATGGATGGCAACAGGAATGTTGTTGTGCTGACCATCGGAAGCCCTTTGGATATTCCTGGCAGGTTTAGTAAGCATCCTACATAAATAGCATCACGCTGCATACAGTTCAGTCCGTAGTCAGTTTCCTAAGGGAGTGTTTCATGTTTCGATTATTATATATATGTGTGTGCAAGAGTGTATATGTATTTGCTTCAAATTTTAAACTTTTAGATTAAAATTAAAAAATGATCTAGCACGAGGAAGTCATGTATAATTCTTGATTAGAGGTTGATTAAGAAGCTATAATTAAATTCTCTTTTGTTAAACTAGACTAATTTCATTAAAAAGTATTGTAAAAATGGGAAGATACTACTTCCAATTATTAAAGACTTCTTAGATGTCCTGTTCCATAGGTTACCTAAAGAGTTACGCTTTAGTATAGACAGAAAACCTACGAATGTACTTGCATATGTTCACTTTTATTCTTCCCATCCAAAATATGTTAAAATTTCTGTTTTTAGAAATATATTTTTGAGAGCATTAGGAGTGGGCTCTCCTGAATTTCTTAATGAAGAGATTAACAACATTAGGTCAATTCCCCTTTCATTAAAATACCCCTCTTCTTATACCGATTTAGCTTTGAAGGATGCTAAAAAAACTTTCTCTAATACTTCAACAGACCCCCGTTCATTGTCAAATTCAATAGTCTTGCCATATCATGAGTCATTGGAACTCCTTCCAAGATTAGCCGAACAATTTGATTTTAATATAGTGTTTTCTAATCGTAAAAACGTGGGCAATATGTTAATAAAAAAAACTCTCCCAGCGAAATGGAGTCCGGTGGTATGTATAAAATTTTGTGCAAAAATTGCTATAAAATTTATATTGGTCAAACTTGTAAACAATTAAAGACACGTGTAAAACAACACCAATACAACGTAAGTAGGCAGGAAAAAGTAGTGCCTCATTCTTGCATATAAAAAATGAAACATCATGTTGATTGGACAGGAGCTAAATTTATTACCTATGAAAAATCAATGTTGTTAAGAAATATTATTGAATCGTCTATAATTAAATTTAATAGATCAAATATTATAAACATTAGTAACAGTCTTTCCAAACTTGATACTTTCGTTACGAGGGCAGTTCCTCTTCTAAGAGGGTTGACAGTTAGCGGATGGTTTTTACTCTTTCTTACTGTACTCCTTTGTTTCCCCAAACATCCCTTTCTGGATGTTAGTCCTTTCCTGCGCTTTCACCCTTTTAAAATACCACTCTTCCCTCCCACTCTTCTCAACCCATCACCAGATGTTTTCTTCATCGAGTGTTTCAGTTGGTTTTTGACTCTGACAAAAACCGCTTATTACGGTTGAAAAATCTTAGTATTGTTTTCCCATTTTTTATTGTGGTTTTATCATTGATTGTTATTTTACGTGTTTATGTGAAATCTTTTACATATGAATATATATATATATATATACCCATTACATAAAACGATTCTACGAACTAAATAAACTGTATTCACTGAAAGAACTAAATAAAAGAAAACAAGGAATCTTACCATTATACTGATGACGAAGCAATCAAATATAGTATGTAGTTAGTTTCTGTGATTTCTTTATGTGGGCTCTTTCTTTAAATCTAGTTTATATATATATATATATATATATGTGTGTGTGTGTGTGTGTGTGTGTGTGTGTGTGTGTGTGTTGTTGTTGTTGTTGTTGTTGTTAAATAACGCCCCATATTTGGCTTGTATCTCTTTCTTTGCATAATTTCTCTAATTTCCGAAATCCCTTTCTCGTCTCTTCATTAAAACTAAAAAGCTTATCACCAATATTATTAGTCCACATTTACTAGTCGATACTTGTCAAATATGGGCGTTACTTAACAATATATGTTTAAATGAAGGACTGCTTCCAACTTTTACAAATATATATGTGTATATATAATTATTAGATTAATGTTTAGAGCCATTTGGCAAACTTAGATGACGATATATAAGTCAACATCTGTTAGTTGACAATGTCAGTACCCATATTTGTCAACTGTTACTCTATAAAGATGTCTGAGCCTGTTATAAACTTCCAAATGTTTCTAATTAATGCGAAAGGCCAATTTAAGTTGTCTATACAGCTCTTGTCCAAGATGTGCATTGAAGTTCAGGAATAGGTAGCTAAATATAATTATAAGTTTAGAAGAGTTCGGTTAATGACGGTGAAGAGGTGGAGGTTCAGTGAAACGTGAGAAACATTGGCATTCTCCTTTCCTCCTCCTAAGATTCAATTAAAAAGTTTATTTTTTTTTTAAGCGATTGATCGTAACCAATTTAGAATAAATATCAATTTTTTCATGTAATCAAATTTATTAGTTGAAATAAATACTTTTTACTTATGGTTAATTATATTATTTCATATTACCAGTATTTAACACTATATATAATATACAAAACTTTAAATCTATTACAATATCCTTGAACATGTGTGTCACTAAGCTTCATTGTCAATAAAATCTCCTATATATCAATAATGAAGTTTATAATTTATCTGTTCATATTAGAAGGCAGGTATATTTCATTGGTATTTTTTTTCCTAAAGGTTTAAAAAAAAAGCTGAGCCTTTACATTTGCTCTAAGACTAAGTGTAGGAAACATATTGAAAATATAACACAGAGAACTATAACGAAATACAAACAAATATAGGAATAAGGAGAAAATAGAGCTTATTTTTTTCTAAAGCGCTAATTGCCCTTCACATTATTAGACATGACACTAAGATAATTTAACAAAAGAATAAAAGAACATGTACAAAAAGTTAAACAGTAAACTAAATCCCCCAACAATAATCAATTCATATCCCATTTTGCCAAACATTTAGTCACCAATAACCATCAATTTTTCCCAGACCAAAATATACAATATCACATAAAAATAATAAATTCTGTAAAATAACTATTTTAGAGGGTTATGAAAGTAACAAATTAGTGCGCGATAAATCTTTTACTTGCCTCAATGAACAAATTCCCAAGTGTACAACTTTTTTTAATTTATATATATATATAAAGTTCTATTTTCTCCTAATTTCTATATTTGTTTGTATTTCGTTATAGTCCTCTGTGTTATATTTTCAATGTGTTCCCTACACTTATTCTTGGAGCAATTGTAAATGCTCAGCCTAACCTTTAGGGAAAAAAAAGTATCTGCCTTCTAATATGAAACAGATGTACCCCATACCTTCACCCACGTCCATCCTATTCCCAGTCAGTTGTACCACAGACACTCACCCTCAGGTTCGTATTCTCTTCCTTATTTTTTTTATTCTTATTTTGTACTATATTTACTTTATACTATAGACTAGCAAACGTACCCGTCTTTGACGGAATCAAAAATTCTATTATACTTGGTATTCCAAAATATCAATTATAGTATTATACTAATACTACAATTAGAAGTTATAGAATAGTAGAAAATGCCATTATTAGTACAGTGCTAAACAAATGCCTCTGTATACAAAGATTAGATTTTAAGTTAGACATACACAAATCTACAATCAATGTTTCAGCTTTAAATGTCTTATGGTAGCAATATTTTGTGGACAAACCGACAGACAGAAATTATTCTAAGGGTACATGTGGCTACTCTGAAGTATGAAACGTAAAGAAAACTTGAAATGAGTTAGTTCTAATTAACGTGCTCCCAGTCAAAAGCTAGCACGCAAGCCACTGGGCTACTCTGGTTCCATACCTTACTTTATTACCAGTGTTTCTATTACGCAAATATTAAATTAAAAAAAATATTTTTGTTGTATTTATTTATAATACATTTGCACTACTGTCATCAGCGAGCAAGCAAGCTGCTGGCTACCCTGGCTAGATCCCTTTACTTTATTACCATCTTTTATATTATCCACATTTTAAATTCAAAAAAATATTTGTTTGTTACATTTACTTATAATACATTTGCACTACTGTCATCGGCGATCACGCAAGCCACTGGGCTACTCTGGTCCCATACCTTACACTATTACCAGTGTATTTATTAAGCAAATATTAAATTAAAAAAAAGTTGACAGTTATATATAATACATAGCAAACGTACCCGTATTTGACGGAATCAGAAGTTCCTGTTTTGGTTTATTGCCGTGTGCCTATGCCTTTTGGCTATACCACGGAGGAATCAGAATTTCCGTCATTTTTGGTATTTCAAAATGTCATTAGAAATTATAGAATAGTAGAAAATACCATTATTACTACAGTGTTAAACAAATGCCTCCAGCTAGTACACTACATTAGCTGTCTGTCCTTCAGGTTCATGGTAGAAGAAAGAGTTGAAACCTCTGACCGTTGAGCATGTAAACTACATTTGACCATGTGAGAAAAACTTGGTTTTGCTACCTTGTATTCCTGCGTTAGATGAAGTCACCCTTTGCGACTTACTTTAACGTCATTGCGAAATAGACTCTGACCGGACTTTGCAATCATTTCAACGTAAACAGACAGTGGCTCGGAATCAATGGTATGTGAAGTATACACACAGACTCCCCAATACCACATCCAGTCATTATGTCCGCCTCTATGGCATATCTGTGTAGAGCACGAACTCACAGTCGTGTCCCGTTGCACAGTTTTGGGGCACTCATGTTTCGTAACATGAAATTTGTTACTGCTACTAAATTGCAGCATGATTGGTGCTCTACTTTAAGTTTTTACTCATAAACAGGCAGTCCAGGAGAAATAAATTCAGAGTCAAGAAATTCAATTAGATAATGAACTGCTTCTTCATCACTAATCCAATCTCTTTACTGACTTGTAAGTTCTTTCCTCGGCTACATATAGCGTAAGAACTTGTTTGTTGATTTCTTATGCCTGTTCATATTAAGGGCTGAGAATTGCTCGTTTACAAAATATTTATTCTCAATAGATAGTACATCCTTAACTCTGTGAAACACCATTTCAATGATGTCAAATACGCAATATATTCATATGCTCAATTGAAATTAAAATCAACTAACAATACCTACTTGCCACACCTGTGTATTTTCAAAACAAACTTGTCTGTGAAGTTAGGAAAATACAGCTAAAAGCCCCATAACTTCGCTTCTGTACTGAATTAATAATCTATTTAGAGCCCATAATTTAAGTTAGGCACACAAAAATCCAGTGTCAATGTTTCAGCTCGCTATGTCTTACGGTGGCTGAGTTTACTTGTGACAAACATTTTTGCGTTAAACGTCCATAACTTCACTTCTACGTTGAATTTCCAATCAATTCATAGCCTATATTTTAAGTTAGACCTACACAAATCTACTGTAAAAGTTTCAGCTTTATATGTCTTATGGTAGCTGAGTTTACCTGTGACAAAGTTTTGCGGACAAACAGACAAACCGACAAACCGACAGAAATTTTTCGAAGGGTGGATTCGGTTTTTCCAATGTATGAAACGTAAAGAAAACTTGAAATGAGTCAGTTCTAAGCAATGTACAGACAAAATCATTATTTTATTTATAAAGATAACTCTCTGGTGTCATTGTATTTTTTATTTAATGCCTGAGAAAGAACACTACGTGTTCAAAACGCGTTGTTTATACCATTAAATTTTTATATGTGGAGACCATTTCATTAGCTTTTTACCCTACAATAAATTTGAATATACATATATATATATATATATATATAGACGAGTTCAAAATTGAAGAAGGGTAAGACATAGAGTAAAGAAACACACTTAGAAACTCAAATTTTCGGGCAATCCGTCTTCAAGAAAAAAAGAAAAAAGAAAGGGACACCAAGCACGTTGTAGATGGAACGGCAAATGGAGTGTTACTCTTGTATTGGTTGGTTCCCTATTGTCTCCAGTTTGGATCCTATTTCCAAAGTAAATATATATATATATCACATAAACACGTGAAATAACAATCAATGATCAAACCACAATATGAAAATGGGAAAACAGACTAAGACCTTAGGTTTGCTTTTCCATTTTCATATTCTGGTTTGATCATTGATATATATATATAAATTAAACAAAACGATTCCACGAACTAAATGAACTGTATTCACTGAAGGAACATCCATTAATATTCTAATGTATGTTGTTTGACGGGAACATATCATCTTTTATTTATTGCAGGAGTTTCCATTCAAGTGGTAAACTTTTCTAAAGTACAGGTATATTGTATTCCACAGAGGTTAGTAAACCTCATATTATTACATAAATCCGTCTTACTTCGCGAATCGCTATTGTCAACGTCTGACAAATTTTGCACGTAGTCGGAACGATACTTTGACTAATCAAATCAATAAAAATTAACTATTTCATTGCAAAAATTATTGCCATATTCTGCTGATATTTGTTACTTTCTCTCCACAATATAATAAGTTTCGTATTGAAAAGTGAAAAATTTCACTTTCAACAGTCATAATCAAGAAATAAATGAGTTGTCTTTTTAATGTTTTTATCATTTTTAATAACAGCAGTTAATAGTCTTATTTTGTTTTTACTTGTCTTAAATAGCCTAGTAGTTTAAGTATCTACCTGGGAAAGTCTAATATGACTCCGGTTCCTGTAAAACAATTCATTATATTGTATAACTGGAGTAACGAGAGTGTTATATAGAAAAATTGATAAACTTATTAAGAAACAGATATTAGTGGAGTATGGTCATCTATATTATAATAGATGTGTTAAAGAACTGCTACCAAATGTTACTAATCATATAAAAGGGACAGTCATAATTAGGTTTCCTATATTTCTAAATGACTTAAGCTCTGAATATAACTTAAATCCATTTTAAATTGAAAACGTATAATTATTATGCTATTTATATCCTGATAATGACTAGTAAACAATTAATTATTAGACATAAACGTGTTTGCTATAACCATCTAATGATTGTCAGTGAAATGGTGATTATCTGGTGCCTGATAGAAAAATGGTGGAAATATAAAACTAAAGTTTTTTTTTAAGTTACAATAAAACAATCAATTTTCCATTTCGTATAGTATTAGTATTTTACTACGAAATTAACATCAAAGCTCTTAATGTTGCTGGTTTCCCGTAATCTTATCCATTCCTGCATTGCCATTTTTTAAAGCATCTTAGCATGGTTATTTCTATTTTCAATATTATATTCTATAGTAACTGTTCCACTCAAAGTTGAGTCAAAGTTTGATCTTCACCAACTAGAAAAAGTTTGAAAAACAAGCGATGTTATAGCAAAAGGGGAGGGGGCAGACCACCCCAGGCGGTACGTGCTAGAAGGAAGTGTTTGTGGAGGGATGGCATTTCATGAGAGTAAAATATATCAAATAGAACATAAAGGCTAAAAAATCACTAAGTTTATACCAATACGCTACTATAATCATTGAATACTGGCCTATGTGTTTCAAGTTACAATAATCCATATATTTTGATCTAAGACATCAGTATATCTATAACCCCACATTTTATTCATACATGCATTGGTACCTATATGCTTTCAATTATTGCAAGAGTTGCCATTCAAACGGTAAACATATCTAAAGTACATGTATATTATATACCATAGAGATTATTAAACCTCATATTATTACATAAATCCATCTTTTTTCGTGGATCGCTATTGTCAAGGTCCGACGAATTTCGTACGTAGTCGAAACGATACTTTGACTAATCATCGTCAAAGTGTTCTGGATTTAAATACATATCAAACACGTGGTGCCAATATATTTTTAAATTTCCTGTTATTAAAATTAGTTTTATTTTACTTATTATATTTCACTTCATTCTTTTATAATTTAATTTAACATTGCTGTTGTCAGGTCCTTCCAGTTGTCTTTTAATTTTGGTTATTTGCTTAAATAATATATCAGTTTGGTAATTAATTTCCTCATGTATTAAATTATCTGTGTTTTTATGTTTATATATATTTTAAATTTCTTTATTGTATAACTATAGTTTTTTTCTACATTATATATCATAGAGAAACTTGAAATATGTGAAAATAAAAAAAACATAATTCAATAAATGAGAAAATCAACTGATGCGTTATCACTAAACCTTTGCATTCCTAAATCAAGTTCAAATCCGACCTTTCTGTATAATTTTAAATGTAAAAGATGGAAGCTTGAAATTTTTAAAAATAATGGTATGAACTATTAGACTAGAATAGTGAAAAAACTGGAAATTAGACAAAAACATAGAAACCCTTCTATAGGACGTAAAAGTTCATTCCAAAAACTTCTATATTACCCAATAATAATGTTATTCAAAAACGTAAAAAATCAGCATCTGATATTAAGGTGATATCGGTATAGTAGGTGATCCCTTAGTTTAGGATAAACAACCAGTTTTTATAGCTTTATTTCTCTTTGCCGTCATTAAAATTTCATGATTTTCTTTTATATATTGCTAATTTTGTGTTCCATTTTTGGACAAATTTTCATGATTTTTTAATAAGCCGTTTTAGCATCAAAAAAACATTTTCTGAAAAGAGAAATCATACTTTAACGCCCCTTTGGCGAATGTAATTTTTAAAAAAAATATCTCAACTCATTTTCCACATAATGCTTTGTTTTTAGTCATAGTTTAATTTTGATCCGTCAAACGGTATGGCTTGTATCGCTATCACAAAGTTTGAGATTGAATTATAAGTCAAAATTTTGACATTTTATTGAATAAAAAATATTTTCCTTTGTTTTAAAATTCTGAATATATTTTTCTTTTATTCTATTTAAAACCACTAAGATAATACCCAAATTTCAAAACTCTACAGTTAGCGGTTTAGGAGAAGAAAATGTTTTCTAAAAACCGGTTTTTGGCAAAAAAGTGACTTTCCCGTCATGCATAATTCTTTCCAAAAATAGGGATCATCTACACTATGGGGCTCATTTTTGTGTAAAATATCAACTTGATCCATCAAAGATTTTGGACCGTAGCATGGTTAACAATCAATGCTAACACACTCACCCACCAACGCACGCACACACAGACACCATCGAAAAAACTTCATAAGACGACTTTGGGGACCTCAAAACATGTAATTCAGTCAAAATCTCGAGATCAATTTTTTTTCAGGAACACTCTTTACTTCTATTAAAGTAATAAAATCAGGTAAATAGTCAGAAAAATAAAACGAATATTGCTAATAGGAAATCTAGGCATACTCGTTTATTGGCATCACTTGTTTGATAGGAATTTCAACCTAGGAAACTTTGACTTAGTCCTACTTGAAGATTGTTCACTACTGTAAAATTCATCTGACGTTTGCAACGATTCAAGATGTAAGACGAATTTATATTATAATAATATGATGTTTAATAAAGTAGTAACTCTGCTTTTTTTTTGCATTTCATTTTACGAATTGGACCAAACTATTAACAAAAAAATTTTAATTATATCAGACCGAAATAAGTATGTTGAGCAGCTGAAACAAAAGATTGGACACATTTAAATAGCAAGATTTGTCAAAACGCAAATTTAATAAATAGACATGGGTTGGAGGGGAGCAAACAATAATAAACGACTCCTTGGCTGGCAAAAGAGTTCCTATGCCCCTGGCAGCTCCGCTCAAAAAAACCAACCTCATTACTTCTTGCAAGAAAATTTTTTTATCTCCAAACTTGTTGTTTGTTGTTAAAATCTCTAGTTTATCAGTAATACATCAAACGAGAAATCATCAATACAATAATATAGTAAAATTAGTTTTAACAAAATAAATTTAAAAAAAAACCTTTTTTAAATCTAACCATGTTATTTTACGGTTAAATTAAATATCAGAAATATTTATATTATAGGTCATATTTTAATAAAGTTGGTAGGAGGGGTTGGTTTGAAAAAAAATGTAGCACCTTTTTCCAAAGGTGAAGATAATTAGATAACCTCATACTCTTTTCATTGTTGTTTCTGTCCGCCTTGTGTTGTAAAATCCTTCTAGTTAAATTGTGCTCTGTTTCAAAAATATATTACATAAGACCTGTCGACATGAATTTTGCTAACTAAATAGGATCACAAGTCTTTATTTGTTTTCCCTTGAGTCATTTAAAAAATCCTCTGATTGATTCAACGCTTTTCAAAGCAATGTTCAATGTTAGCACATCTTTCTTGAGAAAGATTACTTGTACATCTGTTATCGTGTGTTGTTTACTTATATTGGGGACTTTCAACAAATTACGTCTCCATAAAAAAAAAATTTAATATAAAACCTAATAACGCGTTTTGAACACTTATTTCACAAAAAAGATTTGTTATTTACATGCAAATTAATACAAAACAATTAATAAATATATTGTATTTTAGTTAATAGGTCTCGTCGTTTTTTCATTCATTAATGTCCACTGTATTGGATATTTCATGGCACTTCAGTACTAATGGATCAAGAGTGTATAAATAATCCTGAGGATCTTTTGACCACAGAACATGCAATTCTGCACGCTCCAGCACTCATAATAATTTATTAACAGGGAAATAAATGTTCTGTTATTCTGTAATAAAGGTAAATTTAAAAAATAATTCATTATATGGAAATCTATAAAGTCAAACAAAGTTAATGTTTTGATATTCCCTAAGATGGTAGTACACAGTTTTGTTAAAACTCAATTTTTAATCTTATACATTTTAAACGTTGTTTTATATTTAATAATGACATACTTTTGCTTATTATAAATTATTAAAATAAAACCGAAACGGAACATTGGCTTCGAAATATGATTTAAACATAAAAAAACTGATTGTTCCTAATAAGAAAAGTATATTCTTTTCTATTTCATAGTCGATAAATACAAAGTATATGGGTATATTTGAATGTGCGATTTATTTCTCTATCAGTTGAAGAACTAAACAGTGAAAGCAAAAGAAATAATGAGGAAAAAGGGAAGAGTATATTCAGTGGTTTGAAATCAAATCCAACTATACAAAAAGGAAACCATTATGAAAAGAAACCTTTGCACAATATTAAAAACATGATTTAATTTAAACTATCAGAATCAATAATAATGATTAAGTAGAGGAAATTATACAAGTCAACGCTACATATTTTATTTTATATTTAACAATTAACTTGTTAAATTTCATCAACTATTTCTTACGCTTATTCCAAGTTCATAAGAGCCTGGACTCATCATGTATACTTAAATAATGCCCTAGACTGTTCTTCTTTTCTGATAATGTACAGTATTCTTAATATTTAGTAATTTTTTTTCATTGTCATTTTTTGCTCCTTAATTCTTCAAAAAAAAAAACACCCTTGAAGGCTACACTATTTCTTATTTTTTTTATTTGTTTTCGAGTAAAAGTTCATAATTGTTGAATAACTTGTATATATTGTAGTTTTTCTTGCATTTATAATTGTTGAAAAGTAGATATTGGGACATTCTTTTATTTGTGTTATCTTTCCATATTAGAATAAAAAAACTTCTTCATTCTCTACCTTCTACCTGATAAGGAATATCACTGAATTTTATGCGACTAGTTTTGTCAGCTCTTCAGTAATTATTAGTCCCTTAATATTTCATTTAATATCTTATCTATGGTTTACTGATTTTTCAGTTTTATCTGCTTCTTCTGCCTAATTATTAACTTTTACTATTAGTTCACCTCCTTCATCAGTAACTTCAATGACTCTATTAACTTTGTTAACTCTTGAAGTTCCAATAACTTTGTTCAAAGTTTGGATTCCACAAAGTGCCACTCAATCTACTCAGACTTGATGTCTTCCGAAGGAAAGGTCTCATAGGTAAAGATTGGTCCACGCTGTTATTCAACTCATACTATATTCATACTGACTCCAATGATCTTCATTATATTGACTGTTTAAGTGAAATGTTTAAGTAATTTTTCGACTGAATTCCAGTCATGATAACTGGTCATATTATGGGTTTCTTAAAAAACTTATTTGGGAAAGGATTTCCAATCTTCACCTGGTTGCAATTTGAATGTACAATAACTATGCATTGAATGTACAAATTAATTAATAAACTATGTATTAATTGTTACAATAGTTTTCTCCTATTTATGTTTTCTAATATTACAAATACGGCAATAATAATATTACAATACAACTCATTATGTTATATATATATAGGTCTGTATAGGTTTTTACCATTTGATAGCAATAATTAATTAGATAAGATATCGAATAGAAAGAGTCAATACAAAGCTATAAATATACTGAAACACATTATTAACTCTCAATTTTTATGCAAAATATAGTCATGATGTAAAAAAAGTGGTCTGAGAAAGGTAATTTACAAATTATGTTGGTATTCTTCTTTATTGGTAAAAGAATATATGGTTGCACATATCATAATGGCACTTGCAAAGTCTCTAAAAATACATATATTATCATGATCTCGATATCTCTATCAAGAGGATTTAATGTAAACTTTGTAGTAAAGGCACCATTTAGTCAAATCAGGTCAATTGATTAGGGATATGTTGGTCAAAAATACCAGAACTAACTGCCAAGAAGAAACTATGTTTCCTTACATTTAAGGAAAAACTATTGTGTAGAAAAACAATTACAAAATAATAATAAAAAGATAGTACCAATAGGGTCTTGAAGCTTGCATGAACATACGAAGCCCCTTGAGCAAGATAGAAGGAGGCCAACAACCCTGCCTTTAATCCCCCAAATGATACTCCCGGGAAATGTATGAATGACCTTGTCATGAATCTCACCCAACCAAGAGCCATCTTTGCTCTTGAAAAGAAAAGTAGAACAGAAAATTACCAACTTATACAATGAAATCAGTGAAATTTGAATTGAAAAGGGTAATAAAAGTAAAACAATTGAATATTAATCCTATACTAATGGATCTCTGCTACAGTTGTCATACTGATTTCATTGTATAAGTTGGTAATTTTCTGTTCTACTTTTCTAATTTTTCATTGTTTTTAATGAGCCGTTTAGGTTCAAAAACATTTTCTAAAAACAGAAAATGTACTATAACGCTCGTTAGGTTAATGTTTTGAAAAAAAATACCTTATCTCATCTCCCATTATGTAATTTTTTTAAGCATAATTTTACATTATCGGTTTACATCGGCTTACATTTATTTACATTGTTTACATTGACTTAGAGATTTTTGTGAGTGCATCCAATGAAATAAATTTGATGTTTAGAAATTTAATGAAAAGTTTTGAACTGATTTAATGACTTAATATGAGATGAAAGACGAATGAATTTATCACATATAAAATATCAACGCCAATTAAACATATAATTTTTGAAATTTTCCGTGGTATGATGAATTTCCCCAACAAACTACTCTTTTCAATCTATATGTTCCACCCTTCAAGAAAACATAATATCAGATGTAGATTGAATATTTAGTATTCTGGTAGGTTGGAGTAGGATTGTGTGATTGGCAGGGATCTGTGTTCTCTGAAGGAGGGAATTTGCTGTCTGATAAACCATGCAAGATTCTTGGCTTTTATTAAAATATGTCACTTGGTTTCATGAGTATGCAATCTAATAGAATTATTACATTCAATGTTAAATAAATGGCACTCATCAGTAATAAATAAATATTTTTTGTATTATTATAAAAACCACAGGGAGTGAACACAGAAGATAGGCAAAGCCAATAAAAATGTAAATACTGGGTGCTCAAAATTCAAAAGAGAACATAACAGTAATGAATCCTCCAACAAACATAGACAGTAGTCAGGATTTATAAACCATGTAATTCAGTAAAGGAAGGAATGTTGAAAAAAGAACAGATTTCTGAGGTAAGCAAATATTGATCTTTATACTTCTTAAATAATGTAAAAGCAATAAAAAGATGATAGTAAAAAATATCCATATATCAATTTGAAAATCAATAGTTGTAATACCAGATTTATCAATCACTACCTCTGAATTACTCATCATGTAAAAATTTAAAATGCAAACAATAACCAAAAATTGTAGTAGTAATGGTGCAAATTGTAAAAATGAAGATGTTGCAGCCCTGAAGATGATACAAATATATGTCGAGATACATCAACCAGAGAAGTTTTTTCAATCATTAGATCTCAACTCTCAAAAAAATTATAATTTCTTATTTAATTTATAATATGTTTCTTATATGATAGTTATAATCAAAAAATATAATTTCTGATGCTTTTTATGGTATGATACATTTGTCTCACAGAATGCTCTAATCAAACTACATGTTTCACATTTGAACAAAATTTAATATCAGTTGTAATTTTTTTGTTTTTATGAATCATAGTATCTTTGCATAATATTGAAATGTGAAAAATGGATTGTTTCCTGAAGAAGGAGCTATAATATTATTGACAAATATCCAGATTTTCCACTATTCTTGTCTACATGTATAATATATTGTATTTAAAAATGTCAACCGTTCAGCTATAAAAGTTTTAAATTATACTGAAAAGCTGACTTTGAATTTTATTTGAATATGCAAATTTTGCTAATTACTAATATTTTTTTCCTCAAAATATATTTACAGCAACCTTATAACAGAGTACAGCACGCAGGAAAAGGATAACACTCGCTCAGAGTAAATGATTTTTGACAAAGGGAAAGAGAAGTGATTTTTTAAAAAACCCTAGTATACCATTAAACTCCAAGTATACAAACCGCAAACGTAAAACATAATTCATAATTAAAAACATTTTTCAAAAATAATTAACGAAATTATCCTACATCTTAAATTAAAAATGATCTTATAACGACATTTTATTTTACATGTTGCTAATATTTTTCAGACAAAAAGAATATTTTCAAGTTTTGAATGGAAAAGTTTGTATTAAATATCCATTGTAGAAGGAGATAAAATGAACTATATAAGAACTATTGGCTATTGGAACAAAGGCCATGTTTTCCTGTATGAGATATTTCGTAACACAAAATTTACACTTTCGATTTTCAAAAATATTATTACTTCTCTAGTTATTCTAATGATATTATATGTGCCAGTGGTGTGATATACAAAAGTAAGCATATATAATGATAAGTGGATCAATCACTATCTGTTTTACATCTAGGAATGACTAATAAACATCTCCCATTTAGACTTTCATATCATGCCTACATGGGACATTATAGATCATACTCCCAACAATTGTGATATTATGTCTACTTAAAGTAAAGCTCAGTGCAAGCCGTTTCAGTTGTTTTAAATTCTCATAATTCTATTTTATACTGTGTAGGAAGACATATATTTATATATATGAGCAAACCACAATACAAAATGGGAAAACAAGACTAAGATCTCTCAACCGTAACAAGCAGTCTTCGTCAGAGTTAAAAACCAAACTGACCGCTTGTTACGGTTGAAAAATCTTAGTCTTGTTTTCCGAATTTCATATTGTGTTTTGATAATTGATTGTTGTTTCGCGTGTTTATGTGAAATCTTTAATATATATATATATATTGAGGACATGTAAAAATATGTTATGTATTTTTAAATAATTTTAATTGTATAAACCTGAATATCAATTTGAAAGAGAGACAGACGAATAACAAACACTCTGATTTAGAGGTCACTGAAATGAAGAAAACAAAACAAAAAACTATCACAATTGAAACTTTGTTGCATAGGTCAGGGGTAAAGTGTGAGTGGATAGCGAGATACAGGGTGTGAGATTGAGAAGAAGAAGAAAGAGAGAGAGCGATAGGAATAAGAATAGTGAGAAGTGTAGAACAGGGATTTGGAAGGTGATGGGAATCAAAGATGGAGGCTTGCTTAGAGGTTCAACATTCAAAGGTTAAAGGAGGTAACCTTAGATCAAACATTCAACTAGAAAATTAAAGCTATAATATTTTAAAAAAATCTCATCTGTATAAATAAATGAAAGGTTCTGTCTGTACATTGCTTAGAAATAACTCATTTCAAGTTATCTTTACGTTTCATACATTCGAGAAACCGTATCCACCCATGGAAAAATTTCTTTCTGTTGGTTTGTCCGACAGCAACGACTTGAAGACCTCCTCATTTACTCTAAATAAATATATTTTAGAAATTTATATATATATATATTAGAAGCCTTCTGCAGAATGTTACGAATAATAATTGATAGAAGTAAATCTCTAATTAGCGAATAGTTGAAAAATATTACAAAATAAAAAATGAGGTTTATACAAAATGAGGAGATAAACCGGTCCATTGTTGTTGCTTAGTAAAATTACATAAAATAAATGGCCTATGAAATTAATTATGTATTGTTAATTTCGTTGTAATCAATTTTATTTAAGAATTGCAAATAAATTATTTTAGATTAGCTTTTTAAATTCTAACTTTTAAACCAAAAAATGACATGAGCATTTTTGTTTTATTTGATATTGATGGATCAAAATGAAGTAAAATAACTTTCATTTAACTTTTAATACAGATATTGTGTATGAAATATTTTATGTAAAAGTTCATGTAAAAGTATGTATAAAGAAAATGATGAAAAATAATATGATAGAACATGAACTATGAACAAATAGATCTACCTTGGTATAATGAGACGTAATTTTGCTCTGCTCTGTCTGGGGAAGCGCGAAGGCGACTGACGTGTTGAGACATGCATCCAACTGTAGGGTCCAAAAGTTCTCCTATGTTCATTCTTCTGGGAAAACCACCCCCACTATATCTTAACAATTGCGTCTTAATTTATTATAAGAGCAAATAAATGTCTCATAATATTCCAAACAGAGATTTCATAAAACAATCATCTGATGTTTTATTCAAAAACAAATGATATTGTGAGTTTATCATTTTTGCACTGATTCAAGTTCAATGTAAATATTTACTTGCCCTAAACTTGTTAAGTTTATTTAAATTAATAGTGCCATTGACTAAAAATAAATTTAATATTTTTACAACCATAAGAAATTAAATATATTAATTATAATTTAATGCCAATATGTAAAAAAAATTACATGTTACTTCCAGAAATGATTTAATTTAATTCATCTATTGATAATCAGTTGTAACACAATATATTAACTTTATTATAAGTTGAAGTTTAGTAAAATGTAGTAGTAAAGATCAATTTGAGTTGAAAATGTTTAAGTATGTGCATTTTTTAGTCCCCTGAATGCATTTTGTCATGGTTTTCTTTTTTTATGTCTGAGTGTATTGGGGTGAAGGGGAGATGTATTTAATACAGGCAAAAAATTTGTATTCAAAAAGTTAGAAGCAAAATTGTGAAATTTGGCAAACAAAGAGTTATGGTTATGATAAAGACTGTATAGCTCCTGGACAAAACCAAATACAGTAGTACCTCGAGATACGAATTTAATTGGTTCCAGAACCCCCGTCGTATCTTAAAAAATTCGTACCACAAACATTTAATTACCATAAGAATTAATGGAAAGAAAATTAATTGGTTCCACGGCCCAAAACCCGTATATAATTTCCTATTTTACGTTATAAAACTAACAAAAGTACACTAAAAAACAAGCATTTAACCATACAAATACAAAAGAATTGAATAAATAATGAATTAATGTGTAAAAACGAAGTTTCAGGTGCATGATTTTGGTACATGGGTAATTTTCAGGTGCAAGATTTTGGTACGCCGGTGTCTCCCGCATTGCTACGCACAGTTCACGTGAACACATTGGGTCGTTCCTGCAACACACACGACTGACTGTCCCGAACGGTCTCAGAAGCTTCTAGAAGGTTCCAGAAGTTTCGAGAAAATCCTTTCTCGGCGCCTCAGATTTTACGTCGTAAGATGAACATATATATATATATATATATATATATACATTAGTTTCTATGAGTTGTCCGGGGAAAGTCATATGATTCGTTTGGATTGTGACCAATTGGAGAGTAGAGTATTTTGTAGGTCCAAGAGTGATCTGTTAGAAAGTCCCAGTTACCCGCTGTCCAACGAAGCCTCTGGTATTCCGCCAATAGGTATGGAGGTTGCAAAAAGGAACTGAGTATATATATACTATATTTTTAAAAGAAATAATAATCAACGTACAAACTTCAGTAAGAATTTTAGCAATATGACTAAAAGCTTTCAACCAAACCAATTGGTCTTCTTCAAAGTCTGACTCCTATTTAATATGAGTGAGTGAGTGATCACCAGTATAAGATATATTTCACTGTAAGTCTCTGACAAAGATAAGTTGTTCTAGTTGGAAGTTCTGTTTAAAAGTTGATATTTATATGTGTGGAAAATTGTGACATTAACAGTTTGTTTACTATGAATAATGTCAAGATCCGAGTTTTTACAGATGACAAGGACTTCAAGCACTTAAGGTAATCTACTTTTAAATTCTTATTAATCATTACTTTAACCTTCTCATTTTGTGAAGTACTTGTTCTGTAATCCTGTTTTAGCACCAATTTGTGAACGATAAGCACCGAATCACGCAATGAAAAAATCCAGACAATCTATTAAAATTAATATTAGAATTAGAAAAAACCGTCATACCTCGTAAGTTGATATCTTATCTATTAAAAGAAATGAATCTGAAACCTCTTTAAATATAAACTAAAAAGTAATGGTAAAAAATGAAGTCTACACTGACTTTTTGGACATCATAAGTTGTAAAACAATAAAATTAAATGATTCATCATCAAGAAAGATGAAATCAAAGTAATAAATTATATAACTAGCAAGTAAAGAAGATGACAGTGGTAAAAAAAAGATCACCATTTTCATAAAGATACTGGTTTCTTCAATACTTTGGGATCGTTATTTAGAGATTTATATAATATCAAAGTTTTCTTTAGCTCTGAACCTCAAAACTTTTCTCAATTACTCTAATAAACCGTATTATAAAATTACTATAAAATTATAAGTCTTCAGTACGTTTTAAGACACTCGACCGGTAATCATCCCAAAGAATTTCACGTAAAATGCTAAATAGCATTTTTAAGAAAGTATTGAAATAATTCTCAAAAAATAACCTTTAATATAACCGATGATCTTGCAAACTCAGTAGTGACTAGAATACTACAACTTAAAAAAAACTGTATTTAGTCTTTGTCCAGTTTATTATAAATGTAAATAAATTGTTGAAGTAGAATTTGTTGACCAATATATAACTAAAACGGTAGAAGTGTCTTTTGTAATTCTTCTTTTAGGTATTAGCGCTACTCTGAAGTTATTGCAGAATCTTTTCTAGGCTAAATGACATTTTATGGTACAAAACTGGGGGGGAAATAAACACAATATACTATGGAACTAACCATTAAAATACATAATATAAATTCTTTAATGATATAAAAGAACTCTCTTCAAGCAGAAAATCAACTTCATCTTGTTGTTGCCTTCAGTTATTGTAGCTATTCTCCTGATAGAAAATTATCAAACTAGCCAAAAATTGCATAGTTCAGCATACCAGATCACTAAATCAATCATAAATATTATATGGTACTCCATTTATACTTCAAATCATTATTTTTTCTTCGTTATCTCAGATTTTTAGCGAGAGATTTCTCAAAAAAAAAATTGTCATATAATCATTTTTTCTTCAGCTACAATGATAACATACATTGACTACTGTTTGTGCAGTCAAGATTATCATTTTAATTCTTGGCATAGATAAGGGTAAAATTTACTCATCCGTGAAGCACTCTAAAATTATAACTTTTCTTAAACTTTCATTAACTTTTCCTTTAACTGGCGCGATTAAAAAGTGCGAGCTAAAGCTTAAAGCTCAAGCGATTATATGATATGAATCTCACATCTCTTTAGGTATTACTTGAACTGTAATAGAAAAGAAAATGTATATAATACCTTCTGGAACTTGCAGTTTTAAAACTTGCCAGAGAAAGATAATACACAACAGTAAGAAAAAGTTACTTTCTATCCAGAACGAAAATGAAATTAGTGTGCTATTATTTCTAATAGGTTAATATATATTTCTTGTTTTAGAACTCACTGAATTCAAATAAATGATTTTTATTGTAATTAGAACTTTATTATTTCATTTTTATATAGTTTCTTGAGAAAGTTTTGTAGGAAAACAGTTTTTGCTTGGAATAAATAAATAAAGAGAGTTATTTCTACAAAACAACTATACTAAACTAAGTTATAACAATATTAATCCGTACCCAATGTGAAATTAATTTAAAAAAATGGTGATGTGATTGTAAAATTTCAAGGTTATGATAAACAGGAATGGATAAAGAAAAAAGATATTGTAAATTGAAAAAATATACTTTAAAAAAAACACATTTGTTGCATTTTTTCCCTCTTTTATAAACATTCCTCTTCTTTTTCTTATTCTTCTTGAGTCCAAGTTCAAGCACTCGTTTTCCCTTCATAACTCCAGCCTCTAAGAGTGATGCGAAACGTTCATTTAAAGTTGCATCTAGGGACTTTATCTTCTTCCAAGCCTTCTTCTGGAACAATTTGTCTTTGCTACCATATGTCTATCACTCAGTTTGTTACTCTGGCTATAGGCAGGCAATGTCATGTTCTTTACATGCATCATCTAGTTTATTGATTCCTCCATCTCCACGTTCAAGACGCTGCTCTAATTTAGTTCCAGGTCCGCAGAAGTGATAATGATCTCTTCCAATTTTCAAACGCATCTCCTTTTTTGTTACTCCATCTGTTTAGTAAACTCATCCTCTTCACCTTTTACTACGTTTAAACATTACATGGTCTTTATTATCGTCGTTGTGTTTTGTTATGTGCAATATTATCCATGTTAATTCACCCAGTAGTTGCTTCTTAAATATACCTTCCAAATACTTTTTTAAAAGGCCGAATGAGACAATGTTGCTATTTAAAAATAGTGTTGTAGTATTCATCATGTTTTTAACATAGTCCACCTTGTCCAATAAATATTGTAAGATAATGTTGGTACTATTATCTCGTCCAACAATGTGCTGTACAAATTTGTTTTGTCATCTTGAGAAGGAATGGATTTTATTCAAAATTTTTGAAGTGTATATAGTAGATTATTTCTTGAAAATTTCCATGTAGAGTCGTGTGGTCTCCCACCTGTTGACCTTGAGTCAAGCGAGCATACAGAGGTGTAACTGTGCTTGCAAGGTGGAGAATTTGAAAGAGAAGAAGGTTAATAGACTACAGAAAAGAAGCTTAATAACTCTTCTACTTGGGGGTAAGGAAATAAGCCTTCCCGGTCCTTACGAAAATTATTAGTAAATTCTAATAAATCGTTAACATTTATTTAAATTAAAATAATGATAATACAATTATATTGAAATAATACAAGTTGTTGCAGTATGATTTAATCCTGACCCAATCAGTCTGAACGGTGTTGTCATCTGGTGGCAACACCTGGCGTTTTGCGCATGGGCATCCTTCGCGTTGATAGTAATATATATATATATATATATATATATATATATATATATATAAGATTTCACATAAACACGTGAAACAACAATGAATGATCAAACCACAATAGGAAACGCGAAAAAAATATTAAGATCTTTCAACCGTAACGTTGAGTTTTTGACTCTAACAAAGACCGCTTGTTACGGTTGAAAAATCTTAGTCTTTTTTTCCCATTTCATTTTGTGGTTTGATCATATATATATATATATATATATATATATATATATATATATATATATAACTGCTTTTGTATATGTAATAATTTCACCAACAAGTTACGAGGTGTATAAATAAAGTAGTGAGACTGGCAACGTCGCTTTCGATCTGGCAACGCTGGAGACGCGTGGCCTTGAGTAGCGTCAGGTGCACGTGTGATGCGCCTCCAGTATGAATCTGAACTCGCCACAGTCATTTGTTTGTCCGTAGCGTTGGTTTTCGTGAAATGGTTTTTTCTTGAGCGTTTTAAAAATGAGTGACCTCAAAGTTGAGCAGCGGTGTGCAATCAAATTTTGCTTCAGACTTGGACATAATGCAACCGAAACTTTTGAAAAACTTCAGGAGGCCTATGGAGAACGTGTTTTATCAAGGGCACAGGTTTTTCGGTGGTTTAAGGAATTTTTAGAAGGAAGAGAGTCGATTGAAGATGAACCACGAAGCGGAAGGCCTTCAAGTGCAAACACCGATGAAAATGTCAACAGAGTACGGAACCTTGTGCGTTCAGATCGACGCTTGACAGTCAGAATGATCGGGGAACAGTTGAATTTGAATCACACCTCCGTTCATCACATTTTGACCAATGAATTGGAGATGACAAAAATTTGTGCGAAAATGGTTCCGAAAAACCACAGCGCCCTGTCACACTGCCATCTCAATAAACGAGTTTTTGGCCAGTAAAAACATTCCTGTTGCTCCTCAGCCTCCTTATTCACCAGACTTGAGTCCTTGTGACTTTTTCCTCTTCCCGAGATTGAAAAATCACCTCAAGGGAACTCATTTCGGGACACTACAAAACATACAAACTGCTGTAACCGACCAGCTGAAGGCCATTCCAGAATCCGAGTTCCAGCAATGCTACAATGATTGGAAGGACCGTCTCCAGCGCTGTGTGGCTTCCGAAGGGAACTATTTTGAAGGTGACAATATCACATTGTAATTATATTTGAATAGAAAATTTTAAAAAAAAATCAGTCTCACTACTTTATTTACACATCTCGTACTCTTAAAGAGAACAGATAAATCTTGGTATTTATTTCTAATTGATCCACTTGAGGTCATGTATCAGAATTTTACCTTCTTTTCAAAATTGGGTCATAATACAAAAAAATTATAAAGTAAAAAAAGAATAAATACATATATTTATTATAACACTAGACTGTCTGTGACGCATTAGGTTAGCAATTGCATATTTTGTATTATAACACTTTTTTTGTAATATCCATTTTCAAGATGTAAAATAAAGTAATTTAGTTTATTTCTATGTTGGCAACATTTTAATATGTAAAAATGCTTTTATCTCTCAATTAGTATCACTATGTGTAATTGGTAATACCTGTAAATGATATACCTCAAAAAAAGAGAAGTTTCTCCATTTTATTAAATTCTATGATATCTAGGTTGCAACACTATTGAAAGCAAGATTATATTGTATTAAGCCAGGACACACTAGAACAAAATATCATGCAATCTATGTAATAATTTGCATTGATTTGTTCGTATTTATACTGAAAACCTAATATACTTGTATACACAAAACACAATTATAATTTTCCTATCTAAATTATAATACAGATGGGAAAATGATTTTATGAGATCACAAACTAACAGTAGAAGTTAAACAATAGTAGAAGATAAACAATCCTTTCAATCTCATGTCACTTCTAAAGAGTAATTAATGATTAACTGTCTGATGGAAACGCTTCTTACAATGAATAAAAAACATTGTTTGTTTATGAAAATAATCTAAACAAATGAAAAAAATATTGTTCGCTGTTGTTTTAAAGTAGATAATATTATCTCTGATATTTAAAGGTGAACTTAAGGGTGGGATTGCGCAGGTCCTCGGGGATTACCTGGCGTTCTAGCAAGGCCACTAAACCAACCCCTTTTTCCCACTTTAGGGGGATATCTAAAGAGAGAGATTCGTCTCCCATTTCAGAAAAATAGCGTCAATCTTCATGTGAAAGGTTTTCAATTCCTACGAATTTCCCTCATGGGAGAAGTTACTTTCCCACATGTTCAATTCGACCCTATCCATGCGGTATCATAAGAAACAGTACAACCGACTTATCATGTTCTTTCAAGCAAGTATACGCCTTTTTTTTTATTCTGCTTTAAGGTTCATGGTTTTTCTTTTCTGCATTATATATTCTATTTACACAATTGAAACATTCTGCATAGAAGTAGGAATGCATTTTACATAGTTACGTACAAACACTGAATCTAGAATAATGTATTCAGTAGTTAAACCTCTCCAGTGAAGGTATACTCGTACTTGAAACAGCCTTTCTGAAGAAAACACATAACATTTAAAAATTGTTTGTATGATAAAAAAGTTAAAAATAAATAAAAATTATATAATTTATTTTTTTTATCCATTATTATATTTTGGTAAAAAGACGGCCAGGAGAGCTCAGTGGTTAAAGTACTCGCCTCTGAACGGGTAGGTTTTGGGTTCAATACCCACTCTGGCACTCGACTTATTCATGCGAGAGGTGAATAAATTTGAGCACTTTATCCCTTTGAGAGGATATTAAAGATACACTTGATTTAGACAAAATGTAGGACACCCAATATAGAATCAACTGGTAATGTGGCTCGCCCATTACTACAATGGGTGCAAAATAATAAATGAGGCACAATTTCCATCTCTAGAAGAGTAGTAAATGGTGAAAGCCTTATAAGTGTGGGCGTTAGGAAACAACAAGATATTTTGGTAAAAGTCGACAGCAAATTTTTTCCTAAAGATATTCAATTAAACTTTGCAGCATGTTCTGCATTCTGTATTCTTACTTATAGCCTACAATCGTCGGTTTACTTTTCGCTCGATTGGCAGTAATTGATAAAATAAATTAGGCAGAAACATTCACTTTACACTATCATCTAACACTGTCATCCAAGGTTTTGGGAGTCTATATTATAACTAAACTATAGTCTGATCAGTCTGTCGGGTTAATTTATATTCTGATTCTGCATAGTTACTCGTATATTCATTAACCTCTATTTATTTTATATAATCAATGCTGCCACCGCTAATATTGGCTCTAACTAAAGTTTGAAGAAACTCAAACTAAAATAAACTCATTACTTGTGCAATCTGTTACAGTGTGGTATTTACTAATATTGGGTGATTTCAAAAATTACGTCTCCACACAAAAAAAATTGTATAATATCAGAGTGAATTATTTGAAACTGAATAACCTATATGAATGTTAAATTGCACTATTCAGGTATTAAACAAAGGAATTATTATAAAAAATGACTTAATTAATCCTGAACCTTAATAAAGCATGGCAACATACTGAAACACCAACCAATTTACAAGTAACAAAGATTTATAAAATTGGTTGATATTTCAGTATGTTCTAATGTTTTATTAAGGTTCAGGATTAATTAAGTCTATTTTCAATTAAGTTAGAAACCTCAATAGTGCAATTTAACATTTATATATTGTATTCAATTACAAATAATTCACTCTGATGTTCGTAAAGCTTACACACACACACACACACACATATATATATATATATATATATATATATATATTAGTGTACTTCGGTAGCAGTCCTTCCTTTATACATGATTGGTTATACACGACTGAATATTGTCGATCGATGATCTTCTTCTCCAACTTTTCAAGTTTGCGGAAAATTAATTTTTCGTTGTGAGAACAACGGTTCAAGGAATGAATTCTTCTTGTCGACGCGTTTCGACTGTCTACTGCAGTCATTTTCAAGACACAGAACAGGTGGGTTACCGGTCTCCTTATATAGCCGAGAGTCAGGGGGGGTGAGCGCTGATTGGCTGTGCTATTGTGGTTCTTCCTTCTCATTGGTTATTGGTTTGGCCTATTGCTGGGGCTTGTTCTCCGAGTAGCTTGAGTACTCTTGACATCCCAGTTTGTTGTCTATTGATTATAGGGCTATTTTTGGATATTTCTATTGCTTCATAGATTGGGAGTCTATTGCAATCATTGGTTTGCCTGATGATGGTGGTGTTTTCTGTAAGGTCCTGGCGGGATAGGTCGGAATTGTGTGCTTGTCTGGTATGGTTTTTTATAGCTCCTGATTGAAGGTGCATGGTGAGGCGTCTGGAAAGCGTAGTCTTCGTCATGCCGATATACTTGGCGTTAGCCAGGAGCTCACACTCTCCTTTTTTACATTTGTATTCGTACACGACGTTCACTCTCTGCAGATCGCTGGTTGCGGTGATGGGGCTGTTTTTTATGACTAAATTTGTTGTGGTCCGGGCCTTATAATAAATATGTAATTTTATTCTGTCGTTGGGCTGTTTGCATTTTACGTAAAATGCGTAAAATACGTAAAATTTCATCCAATCTAAATTAACATCCAATTTTAATTGAAGGTATAGTTAGGCAAATTGGTCCTGTGGGTGACCTTCAAAATGTACTTGCAACGTTGAACATGAACTCTGACCAGATTGTGGATTCTAATAATAGAACATAATTTTTATTTGACTTATTTACTTTCTCATGTATTCTTGTTTTGTTAATCATTTATTATTGTTTATTTTTTGATATTGCATTAATTTAATTTGTATCTATTTGTTTATATTTATTATATATTGTTTATAGTTAGGAATTATATATAACACTTGTTTCTTATTCTATTTATATTTTTATTTTTTTAATTTAATTAATTTTCTTATTGTTCATTTTGCATTGTTTAATTGTATTGGGTATTTTTTGTTTTTCTCTTATTATGCCTCTTCGACTTTTGTTTTCCCAGCTGTATAGTTACCTTCCTTGTACACACCTTTGATGTTACCTTCTAGTTCTTACCTTGTTTGCTCTCTGATGACATAAATTGAAAGGCCTCAGAGCATTTTTTCCATCTGTTTTCTTTTTTTTCCTTGTGGTTTGTTTTCATATATATATATATATATATATATATATATATATGATAGGTTAATTCAGGTTTAACTTTTTGATGTTAATATTAAATGATTATTTATCTGTAAAATGCAATAAAATATTCAAACAGCATTGAAAATAACTTGTATTTTTGTTTCAGGAAATAAAAATTTTAAATAGTTGAAGCAGCTGAAGATTAATAACACTCCTTTTGAAAAGACTCTTAGATGTCTGATAGCGTCTCCATAACTAGTGATAGAGCCTGAACTGAAACTAGCCATAAATATCTATTTGGACCCTCAATAGGATTACTGGCTGAGTAAATCACTACCCAGTGTGATATACCATCTGATTTATAGAGTAATAAACGAATAACAAAGTAAATACTTGGTAAACAAACAAACAGAAGCAAAACAGTCAAACAGTGTGTATATTTGTATTAATAATTTTTAATAGAAATGAATCGTAAATAGATTTATAAAAATATTCACCAACCACAGTTATAAATTATACCTTACAATATATTTCGTACATTATAATTAATAATTAAAGCTTAGTTAATGTACACAAAAACATTTTACAACAAACACGTGAAATAAAAATCAACGTCCAAACCACAGTAGGAAATTGGATAAAGACTTTGATCTTTCAACCGTAACAAGTGGTCTTCGTCAGAGTCAAATCTCAATTGATATTGATTGAGATTTTTAAACGTCCAAAGCATCTTGCTGACATATACGAGTATATAGTAACACAATGTAAGAGTCTGATGAATCCTAGCTCAGTTTAATCTGAATAATAACGTCTCTGATTGTTCTAGATCAACGTTTTTAAAATTTAATAACGTTGGGTACCTGAAGGTTTGTGGGCACGCTACACGCCAGACCGTTTGGTAAAACATATTCTTATTTCCCAATTAATAAAAATTCTAGTAAAGAGATACCCTTTTTGTTTTTGAACAATACTCATCATGTGAAAGTCACTTTTATTGGCCATAATGTGATTTTGGAGTCAATGTTTTTCCTAAACTACTACCTCTAGAGTGACATTATGTCTTAAGCTTTGAGAACAGTATAAAACTAACAAAAGCAATAACTGAAAAAAATACATGTCAGTTAAACGACACCAAATATAACAAATCTTTTGGACTTGTAACATTTTACTTATGTAAAATCTTTCAAGAAATTTTATTATTTTTCTTCAAGAAAAATTTTTTTCAAGACGTTATTTTTCGAGAATTAATTGACGCTGAATCAAACTTCAATAAACAAAAATAGTACAGAATATGTGTGATCAAGATAAGAAAACTTTAAATTTAGAGAAAAAAAAAAAATCAATGTTTTTGATGAGTTAATATGATATTTAAGAAGAAAATAATTCTTAAATGTAAAAAATCAACGCTAATCAAACATATATTTTCTGATACTTTCCATTGTATGATAGATTGTTGTTCAAATCAAACTACAACATTGGAGTTCTATAATCAAACTATATGTTGCACCCTTGAACAAATCTTTATCTCAGATTCAGATCTTGGTGTGTTTATGAACTCCATGGCCATTGGGTAATATTGAAATATCCGAAGTGTACTCATTCTTTCTTTATTACAAAACGGATACTAATTTAAGCTACTTCTTTGAGGATTTGATGAATCTGAAATTTTTCTGACAAAGTAGTAACATTATGAAGTCTTAAAGGGATTACTTTGACTTAATTTTCATTTTGATGAATAAGAAGATCATGATAGCCGACTTTGAATATAACAAATCTACTGGCAAAGGGAACAAGACAATGTTCTGCTGAAAGAGACTATTTTGTAATACCAAATCTTCACTTTAGCCTTACTATAGTGTTATTACTGCAGTGGTAATACCAAGGATATTATATGAATCAGTTGTGTGAGATACAAAAATAACTGTGTATATTGATAACTGGGTCAATTGCTTCTGTACTACCTTCATGAATGAAAGACTAAAAAATATCTCCCATTTAGACATTTATATTATGTCCAAATGAGACATTAGATATTATACACCAAGAAGTTTGACATTATGTTTACTGATATCTATTTGTGATTAATGGATATAGCCTGTCAACTAGGTTGACATTTTATGGAAGCAAATAAAAAGGGATTCAGGGATAGCCTTCTTACATTAAGTAAGAAGTTCTTACCTTACCTTACTTCTTACTTAACAACATTAGAAGTGAAGATACTGTTGGACATTGATTGGTTTTATATTCACAGAGGTGAAACATTATTACAACTGACCTCCATTTTAAGGAAAGAGATGACCTCATCGGTTATCGAATGGGAAAAGATAGGATATCAACAGAAACTTTGGAAGGAAGTAGGAAATAGCATAACCTATTTTTACTATGGTACCATATTAAAAAAATATCCTCAATTCATCCAATGTAAAGATTGAAAGATGTCGACGAAACTTTGCCTTAGTATTGGCATAAACAACTAAAAAGTTTAAAAGAGCGGGTCATATTGTCCCCAAAGCAGTTCTCTAATTTGGAGGTAATAACTATCATCAAACAGAAAGAAATTAAACTTAAGGACAATTCAATTTGTGGGTCAAGAAGGATTGTAATACAAGAGAAAGGGAATCTCTAGGATTAAGGAACAACAACAGAGAATTTAAACTCTTAGAATGGTCTATGAAGGATAAAGTAATCAATGTGACCATAGCCGAAGAATGAGGGAAAGGTGCTATCAATGAGTTGGAGGAACTAAAAAGTGTATGCGTATATCTTTTTTTGGTGACGTATAGTTTAATTATTAACGCTTATTGACCGTTTAAGAATATCATTACTATACAATATCGGAAAATAACTCCATATTTTTCTTTGATTACACATTATTTTATCAATCTTGAAGTCGTTCTTCTGTTTCTGTCAAAAAGGGTAATGGACTGACTGTTGACTGCCAATATTTTCAAACTGAACATCATTAACGTTAGGACATAAATGCAGGTTTAAATCAATATTATTAGGATATATTTTTTGAAAATTGGATAACCATTTATGTTTTCTTCTGTCAACCTTTTCTTGAGCGGAAATATGACTTGGTAAATTATTGTAAGGTAGTTAATTTTCAATTTGTTTCCTTCCCCTTTTCACCCTGCTGGGTGGTGGAGGTATGACTGAGTGTGTAACGGTCTTGAGATTAGACTTTAGTCACCACCCCACTTGCATGCGGGACTCTTCGTCTCCAGATGACGACAATTGTTGAAAATAGAAGTGAGTAATGTCTGTGTGTATCTTTGTTGTACTTTCGTTATAATTTTTGTGCAAAGTCCTACGTACCGTTTCATCTGATAATATATATATATATATATATATATATATATATATATATATATATATATATATATATATATAATATATATATATATTGTTAAAAATGAGACCATATTTTGCTGAAACTTGCTTCTTAATAAGTTTTTCAAGTTTTCTGAATAGAGTTCTTGTTACTATATCAACAGTATATAATATGCTTCCGATAGTCGGCATGTTACATGAGTCCATGTTTCTGCTGTCCTCAGCCATTATCAAGACCTAACTGAGTTTGAAATAGATTGTTCCTTTATATAAGAGAAGTGAAATGTGTTGAGGAGGTTGGGGGATTAAAGTTGTTTTTCTGAATCCTTTGGGTTGAGTGACCTGGTTAGGAGTCTAGTATATGTATAAATATAAAAAGATTTCACATAAACACGTGAAATAACAATCAATGATCAAACCACAATAAGAATTATTGTGGTTTGATCATTGATATATAAATATATATACGAGTTCAACAATCAAGAAGAGTAACACACAGAATAAAGAAACACAGTGTTTCTTTTTTCTGTGTGTTACTCATCTTGAATTTTGAACTCATATTGTGTCCAGTTTGGATCGTATTTCCGTTCATCAAGTGAATATATATCTATATATAAACTAGAATTTAAAAAAGAACACATAGAAAGGAAACCACTGAACTCACTACTATATTTCGATGTCCTCGTCTTCAGGAAAAGAAGTGAAACTGACTTGGCGTTCGAACTGAAACACTCAAACAGTGTAACCAACTTTCGGAGGATAGGTAGACAGGGAAGATAAAGAAATAAAATCCAAATAAAAATTAAAAAAAGAAAACATTTAACTAAAATAAAATTAAAAGCTGATAACAACTTAAAAAAAAAAAATCAACGATTGAAGTTAAGCCCAGGAGCCGATCTACCGCCCAGAAGACTAATAAGTGCGTCTTCTGAAGCTCTCAGAGTAACTTTCGAATTAGTCTGATCAATCTGCCTCAGGACCTATACACGGAAACAGTCATTAAAACTGAGTCCGTGAGAACTGGCATGAGTAGCAACGGGAAGGTCACTGCGTTTGCCAACGGATGACCTGTGATTATTCATACGCAGGCTTAGCTTGGTATATATATATATATATATATATAGTTGACTGTCGTCCCTCCGTCAATTCACTTCTTCTCCTGAGGACGACCGCCATTACGGTCGAAATATTGAAAAGTGAGTCTTTGTTGTGTTTCTGTTTATGTGTCACTGCTTATTTTAATTGTTATTTGTCCTGCCGGACCGTTTTTCGTTTATCATGGTATATATATATATATATATATATATATATATATATATATTGAAAGTTATAGCAGTTTCTGCATTTACGACCTTCTTATTGCTGGGTCTAACCTCCTGGTTATTTTACTTTTTGTAGGTGGTATACTATACAGCAGATTCACCAAAGAACCTGCTATCATTAATTTCCTCATAAATCTTTATAAATAAAATAATGATTTTGTCTGTACATTGCTTAGAACTGACTCATTTCAAGTTTTCTTTACGTTTCATACATTGGAGAAACCGAATCCACCCTTAGAAAAATTTCTGTCGGTTTGTCGGTTTGTCGGTTTGTCGGTTTGTCGGTTTGTCGGTTTGTCCGCAAAACTTTGTCACAGGTAAACTCAGCTACCATAAGACATATAAAGCTGAAACTTTTACAGTCAGATTTGTGTAGGTCTAACTTAAAATATAGGCTATGAATTGATTGGAAATTCAACGTAGAAGTGAAGTTATGGACGTTTAGCGCAAACATGTTTGTCACAAGTAAACTCAGCCACCATAAGACATAGCGAGCTGAAACATTGACACTGGATTTGTGTGTGCCTAACTTAAAATATGGGCTCTAAATAGATTATAAATTCAGTACAGAAGCGAAGTTATGGGGCTTTTAGCTGTATTTTCCTAACTTCACAGACAAGTTTGTTTTGAAAATACACAGGTGTGGCAAGTAGGTATTGTTAGTTGATTTTAATTTCAATTGAGCACATGAATATATTGCGTATTTGACATCATTGAAATGGTGTTTCACAGAGTTAAGGATGTACTATCTATTGAGAATAAATGTTTTGTAAACGAGCAATTCTCAGCCCTTAATATGAACAGGCATGAGAAATCAACAAACAAGTTCTTACGCTATGTGAAGCCGAGGAAAGAACTTACAAGTCAGTAAAGAGATTGGATTAGTGATGAAGAAGCAGTTCATTATCTAATTGAATTTCTTGACTCTGAATTTATTTCTCCTGGACTGCCTGCTCATGAGTAAAACCTTAAAGTAGGAGCACCAATGATGCTGCAATTTATAGCAGTAACAAATTTCATGTTACGAAACATGAGTGACCCAAAAACTGTGCAACGGGACACGACTCTGAGTTCGTGCTCTACACAGATATGCCATAGAGGCGGACATAATGACTGGATGTGGTATTGGGGAGTCTTCCGAACCACTGTCTGTTTCCATTCAAATGATTGCAAGGTCCCCTCAGAGTCTATTTCGCAATGACGTTAACTAAGTCGCAAAGGGAGACTTTATCTAACGCAGGAATTCAAGTTAGCGAAACCAAGTTTTTCTCACATGGTCAACTGTAGTTTACTTGCTCAATAGTCAGAGGTTTCAACTGATTGTTCTTCCATGAACCTGAAGGACAGACAGCTAATGTAGTGTATACAGAGGCATTTGTTTAACACTGTACTAATAATGGTGTTTTCTACTATTCTATAATTTCTATTTATAGTATTAGTATAATACTATAATTGATATGTTGGAATACCAAGTATAATAGAATTTTTGATTCCGTCAAAGACGGGTACATTTGCTAGTATATAATAACGTTAAATATATTAACTCATAAATATATGAAAACTTAAAAAAGTGATGATATCGTTGACTTCAATATTTGTTACAAAATTAAGAGAACGAAGGACCTACTAATTTCTAACAGACAGATTGATGATATGCGAGTAAGATATCTGCAGACAGCAACGCAGATATCTGGTGTACCAGTACACATGCACTACAAGGAGCTGTGAAACCCTGACATCTAGATACATTGCAATGACTACGATCAGGCTATCGAGACCCCTGACCCTACACCTTGCCCAAAAAAGGGCTCCTAAAAAGCACTCAAATTTCATTCTCCATTGACAGGTCACATTTTACAACCCTACCTACATTTCCGCTTCCGCCTACTCCCTCACCACCCGCCCCAACCCATCACCTTTCATTCACGTTCTTACTATGAATCCCTGATATATAAATGTATTCATATCTATATACCCAATTAAATGAAAGAACACACAGAAATGAAACAGAAACTCACTCCTCTGGCCCGTATATCTATCCTTGCCACCCCTCCCTCCGTAAGTTGGTTACACTGTTTGAGTGTTTTTTTCAAGAGCACTGGTCAGTTGTCGTCTGCCTGCGGAGTGACCCGTATCTATCTTCCTGATGACTAGGACATCGAAATATAGTAGTAAGCTTCTGATATATATATATATTAGTATAAATAGGCAGATCTTTTTTCAAACATGTACCATTAAAGTGAACCAAAGTCACAGCATTCACGATTATCAGACTGAGAAATTCGATTCTAGAACTAAGTTCCTGCTAACAGAATTTAACTGGAAAAGTAACATGTTATACAAAATCAATTAGGTAGTCAAAAGAATGGATTTTTGTAATATATATATATATACGAGGTAGGTAAATAAAGTAGTGAGACTGGCAACGTCGCTTTCGATCTGGCAACGCTGGAGACGCGTGGCCTTAAGTAGCGTCAGGTGCACGTGTGATGCGCCTCCTGTATGAATCTGAACTCGCCACAGTCATTTGTTTGTCCGTAGCATTGGTTTTCGTGAAATGGTTTTTTCTTGAGCGTTTTAAAAATGAGTGACCTCAAAGTTGAGCAGCGGTGTGCAATCAAATTTTGCTTCAGACTTGGACATAATGCAACCGAAACTTTTGAAAAACTTCAGGAGGCCTATGGAGAACGTGTTTTATCAAGGGCACAGGTTTTTCGGTGGTTTAAGGAATTTTCAGAAGGAAGAGAGTCGATTGAAGATGAACCACGAAGCGGAAGGCCTTCAAGTGCAAACACCGATGAAAATGTCAACAGAGTACGGAACCTTGTGCGTTCAGATCGACGCTTGACAGTCAGAATGAAAGACTTCGAAAAAGAGTCCTTCGTGTGCGGCCAAACATCAAAGACAAGTGGGTGTTGCATCACGACAACGCGCCCTGTCACACTGCCATCTCAATAAACGAGTTTTTGGCCAGTAAAAACATTCCTGTTGCTCCTCAGCCACGAAGCGGAAGGCCTTCAAGTGCAAACACCGATGAAAATGTCAACAGAGTACGGAACCTTGTGCGTTCAGATCGACGCTTGACAGTCAGAATGATCGGGGAACAGTTGAATTTGAATCACACCTCCGTTCATCACATTTTGACCAATGAATTGGAGATGACAAAAATTTGTGCGAAAATGGTTCCGAAAAACCACAGCGCCCTGTCACACTGCCATCTCAATAAACGAGTTTTTGGCCAGTAAAAACATTCCTGTTGCTCCTCTAACAAAGACCGCTTGTTACGGTTGAAAAATCTTAGTCTTTTTTTCCCATTTCATTTTGTGGTTTGATCATATATATATATATATATATATATATATATAACTGCTTTTGTATATGTAATAATTTCACCAACAAGTTACGAGGTGTATAAATAAAGTAGTGAGACTGGCAACGTCGCTTTCGATCTGGCAACGCTGGAGACGCGTGGCCTTGAGTAGCGTCAGGTGCACGTGTGATGCGCCTCCAGTATGAATCTGAACTCGCCACAGTCATTTGTTTGTCCGTAGCGTTGGTTTTCGTGAAATGGTTTTTTCTTGAGCGTTTTAAAAATGAGTGACCTCAAAGTTGAGCAGCGGTGTGCAATCAAATTTTGCTTCAGACTTGGACATAATGCAACCGAAACTTTTGAAAAACTTCAGGAGGCCTATGGAGAACGTGTTTTATCAAGGGCACAGGTTTTTCGGTGGTTTAAGGAATTTTTAGAAGGAAGAGAGTCGATTGAAGATGAACCACGAAGCGGAAGGCCTTCAAGTGCAAACACCGATGAAAATGTCAACAGAGTACGGAACCTTGTGCGTTCAGATCGACGCTTGACAGTCAGAATGATCGGGGAACAGTTGAATTTGAATCACACCTCCGTTCATCACATTTTGACCAATGAATTGGAGATGACAAAAATTTGTGCGAAAATGGTTCCGAAAAACCACAGCGCCCTGTCACACTGCCATCTCAATAAACGAGTTTTTGGCCAGTAAAAACATTCCTGTTGCTCCTCAGCCTCCTTATTCACCAGACTTGAGTCCTTGTGACTTTTTCCTCTTCCCGAGATTGAAAAATCACCTCAAGGGAACTCATTTCGGGACACTACAAAACATACAAACTGCTGTAACCGACCAGCTGAAGGCCATTCCAGAATCCGAGTTCCAGCAATGCTACAATGATTGGAAGGACCGTCTCCAGCGCTGTGTGGCTTCCGAAGGGAACTATTTTGAAGGTGACAATATCACATTGTAATTATATTTGAATAGAACATTTAAAAAAAAATCAGTCTCACTACTTTATTTACACACCTCGTATATATGTGTGGTTGAAATTTGCAGCAGCTTCCTCCGCCAAACCCATCGTCGCAGATTGGGTGCGGTTTTAAAGGACACTTAGTAATATGTCCTACACAAAAGAGGTTACAACACGGGCAGAAATAGACAGAGAGATTCAAAACCTAACTGACTCTATTCACGAGGCCCTCAAAAAATCGCAAGCTGAACGAAACAACACAGGGTGGGAAAATCCACAAGATAAACAAATAGTTAATCTTATTTCGTACAGAAATAAGGTCCGTAAACTTTGGATTAAGTATAAACTACCATTACTCAAAACTGTAGTGAATAAACTTAACAAACAAATTCGCTACAGATTACAAGTTATGAGGGATGAGACCCTCAATAAAAAACTCGAAGATATAGACAACACCCCAGAAGCCTGGCAGTTTCTGAGGAGATTGCGAGGGACTAAACAGATGACTGTTGCCCTCAAACACAAAAATAGCCTCTGCATTACTCCTCAGGAGATTGCAGAGGCATTCGTGGAGACTTTAGGCGAATTACACAAAGAGGATGGCCCTAAACTCTCTCCTTGTATATCTCCTCCGGAGGAGTCAATCTCTCTCAATATGGAGGAAATTAAAACCATATTGAAAGGGCTCCCGAGGCGCAAAGCACCGGGTGCGGATGACGTAAATAACTACGTTCTGAAGCAGCTCCCTGACCCTACACTCAAATGGCTGACCTCCATATTTAATGCTTGCATTAAAATTGGTTACTTTCCCTCAGTCTGGAAACAGGACAGGATAGTCCTCATCCCCAAACCGGGAAAGAATCCAACAGTAGCTAGTAACTATTATTATTATTATTATTATTATTATTATTAAAATATTGTTATTATTATTATTATTATTATTATTATTATTATTATTATTAAAATTATTTTTATTATTATTTTAAATTGTTATTAATATTATTTTTTGTATATTAATATTATTATTATTTTTATTTTATTTTATTTATTAATTGTTGTTAAGGAACGAAGGGGAAAAAGCGTGGTGGAGAGCACCCAGTGCTCTCAGTACGGCTACCCCAGTCTGTAAAACTTGGGCATATGGTCCACAATAAAGATGTATTCATTCATTCATTCATGCAGCAGCTTCTGCACTCACTAGCTTTGCGCTGGTGGCCTCGATCCTTCGGGCGATTCTTTTTTCCTCTGGCTGCAGTTGCCATAACATCTGTCCTAGAGATATCGTTGATATTCAAACTATTTTCCGAGCTTTCGACCATAGAAACGTTGGTAATCATCAGTTAGAGCATGTCTCTAGGACAGATGTTATGGCAACTGCAGCCAGAGGAAAGAAGAATCACCCGAAGGATCGAGGCCACCAGCGCAAAGCTAGTGAGTGCAGAAGCTGCTGCAAATTTCAACCACATATGTTTAAGAGAACACCTGCTGCCAACGTATTCTAATATATATATGTATATATCAATGATCAAAACACAATATGAAATGGGAAAACAAGACTAACACCTTTCAACCGTAACAAGCGGTCTTCGTCAGAGTCAAAAACCCAACTGCTGGGTTGGGTTTTTGACTCTGACGAAGACCGCTTGTTACGGTTGAAAATCAGAGTCTTGTTTTCCCATTTCATATTGTGGTTTGATCATTGATTGTTATTTCACGTGTTTATGAGAAATCTTTATAAATATATAAATTCAAGAAGAACTTAAATTAAAGCATAGACACTTTAAACTGTGTTTTTATTTTCTTCACTTATTTTTAGTTTATTTTTTTTACTTTTATTTTGAACTGGGCACGCGTGTAACAACACTGATGCCCTCAACCGGCGCTTCGCAAGTGCGCTTCCAGTCCCTATCTCTTCTCTCCTGCTAATGGTTAAACCAAAAATTAGAGAGTGTAAGTGTGTTTTTCTATTTACTGTGTATCTATAGTTTACTCTGAAACGATTGTTGTCCTTTGTGGATCGTTTTCTCGATGACAATGTATATGTATATACAAAACTTAAGTTTATCGGGACTCGGTCAGTTCTTCAGATTCAAAGTAAACTCTCATTGCCAACGTTTCGGATTTTATTTAAAACCTTTTTCATAGGCCTACAAAAGAGAGGAAATATAAGAAATAATTCAATCATTCAAAAATGAAACATACCTAAAAGTGCAATTAGATACAATTAAGAAATTATAATAGAAATTTTGACAATAGGTTAGTGAGAAAACTAACAGAAGTATAAATTTTGAAACAGAAAAACTAAGTATTACATTACAAATTATTTTACAAAGAAAAATAGTCTGTGGATTTCAACAACAACTGTACTTTGAATGAACACATGACACTGAACTGAAATATATGTATATACATACACGAGTCCTCACTTGTCTCCGTGTGGTTCACATCTTTCTACCTGATGATAACGCAGTTGAAATACAGTAGGGAATTTTCTGCTTTCATAAATGTGTTATATTAATCTCAATTTAGTTTATTCAGTTTTATTTAATTATCTATGTACATGTGTAATACTATTATGCTCTAAAAATAAAAATTGTTCCTTTATTATATTTAATTTGGATATTTAGTTTAATATTTTTATTATAGTGTCAACTGTACTAAAAATATTAAAGGAAACCCAAATTGTTGCCTTTAAAAGGGTTTTAAGTAATTTTAAGTAACACAAGATCATCATTTGTTAACTGAAGTGTCCCTGAAGTTGAAAGAAGTCATAAATTTGTTGAACTATTGCAATAAATAACCTACTGAGTTGATCAATATTAAAGAAGGTAAAAAATAAACTGCTACTTATCAACGTTATACTGTTTGCCATTACTGACGTGGTCAGAAATAATAAATTTCAGTAAATATAATATTCCTGAAAAATAAATAATTTAAGGTTGAAAAAGGAGGGTATTATTCAAAAGTATTTATTCAAAATTATTGTTTATATTCACAATAAAATTATTTATCAGTGGATATTTAAATATACTTTTTTTCTACCAAATGACAAATCACCAAGTGTAATACCGAAATTTAGACGTTTACATCTCATAAGGCTGTATTTTTTTTAAGCCAATAAATTCATTTAACCAAATTATTAAATAATAAACTAAAATAATAAATATTATGATAATTTAACATATTAAACCTTATATTTATGTTTTGCATAAAATTCATTGTTTGCAAAACTGTCAAAAAATGTTAGTTATATTAGTTTATTATATTTTATTTTTAAGTTCTGTTTTCGTTCAATATTTTGTTAAAAGATATAAGGCATTAATTTTTTAATTATTTAAATATATTAGTTTTTTGTCAATAATGTTTTTAGAGGTATGTATTAACTTTTAATGATGATGAATTTGATTTGCTTTTCGTTCTCAATAACTATGGTTATATGCTTCTTCAGAAGTCAGTTATAGAAAATCTGTACTCTCCAAATTATCCAGCATTGACGGACTACTCCATAATTCCAATTCTGGGAAAAGTGATAAATATCTAATCGATAAGCTTGTCCAAACTATTATTTTATCATTTAATATAATGCTAGCAAACTATAATATAAATTTAAAAGATTGAGTTCTGTTTTCCTAAACAAAAAAATTATAGGATACTGCCTTTCTAATTTTAGCAGTTTTTCCTCTATTATGAGTCTTCAAATACGAAATTACTTAAAAATTGTAATCGTCCATAACAATAATTTTTTTTTTAGTTAAAAAAAAACAAAAATTTTTAAACTTAATTCCGTTCAAAGATTATTCTTAAAAATCTTTTCTGACTTAACAATTGATAGATGTTAATATGAGCATATTAAATTGTTCAACATTTTCAGTTAAATCTTGATAATTAATTGAACAAATTGTATCATTAAAGTTGGATCCTTTAACAATTTCATTGTGTTTTACTTAATTGGTACGTTGTAAAATATTTTTACTCTTAGTCATTTTTTTTTAAAAAACATTAACTTACAATAAATAGAACTACTAATTAAATAATTCATTATAAGCCAAAATATAAAATATATTTCTTACAATACAAATATATGAAGATTATGTTGTATTTATTATAACGAGACAATATAGCGGGAAGGTAGAAACATTTTATGCAGCTCGATTTACGTTTTCTAGAGTTAAAGGCACAGTCATTCTTCTAAAAAAACAACTTTGAAGCCATTTAGATTTCAGAATTTTTGTAATTTAGTTTTAGTAAAATGAATTTAACTTACATTATTAAACACAACAGTTTTCCAAAGTAAATAAAATGTAACGAAAATATTTTTTTGAAAAAATGTTAATATGTTATTTTTCCAACTTTAATATAATAAATGACGCATTTATATCTTTTTTTTTTTTTAAATATAAATATGTAAAAGCTAAAAAACATAAATAGAATAACTATTTACTTTTGTTTAGAAACAAATATCATGACTATTAATAACTTTTAACAATTATTATATTTATTTCAAATAAAACGTCTAATTTGTTTATATTTAATGATTAATCAATAATGTATTTAAAGTTATTTAAATTCGTTTATAATAATTGGTCATATTCCAGATGTAAACAAGTCCAAGAAGAATAAATAACATACTCTGCAAGTGTAAAGGTCAGGAGATTCTTCACCTTTTTACATGAGAAATGAGTTTTACTTTCAAAAGAAAATCTATTGTTGTTCATAAAAATGTAAATATACTCGTATGAACATCAATGTTATATTTAAAATTTAATTTTATTCTTTAAGGTTTTTAATAAAATCTAAATTATTTTATTATTGTAGGGTAAAAAGTTAATGAAATGGTCTCCACATATGAAAATTTTTAATGGTATAAACAACGCGTTTCGAACAAGTAGTGTTCTTCCTCAGGCATTAACTAAAAAATACAATGACACCAGAGAGTTATCTATAGTATACAGTAAATAGTATACAGTAAAACGCGTTGTTTATACCATTAAATTTTTATATGTGGAGACCATTTCATTATTACCCTACAATGAGTAAATACCACATAATAAGTGATTGCACTACGTTAGATTTATTTTATTAGTTGTCTTGTCTTATAAATATGCTAAATAGTTTAATTCGGTTTCATGTTACCATTTTTTAAACATTATTTTGATTGTGTGTGTGTGTGTGTGTGTGTGTGGTGTGTGTGTGTGTGCGTATGTGTGTGTCTGTGTTTGTATGTGTGTGAGTGTGTATATTGTGTTTTCTGTGCGAGTGTCAGTGTGTCTTACACTGTTATAATTATATATATATATATATATATATATATATATATATGCATGCAACGAACAAATTATATAACATCACCTGATTGATGGACTCTTGAGAACGTGAGGCTGACTGAAGTCAAGAACGTGAGGAGTACTTGTAGTCCCATTGTATCACTCTTCCTCAAGTCCAACTAATTGAACATTTTTATTGAACTTCACCGGTATATCAAAAAACAGTATATGATAAACTTAGAATAGTCATTATTATTTAATTCTGCCAAAACTTTTGATATTTATTCACAATTTATAAATATTCTAATTTTAATATTTAAAAAAAAAGTAAATAAAAATGAAAATAGAAAGGTTTTTTTTTAAGATTAAAGGTAATTTATTCAATAGTTTTTAAAAGTCATGACGATTCGAATGGTTGTTTAATAATGGGATGGTATTAATACGGAGTAAGAAGGTACTAACTGGGTGTTAGCACGCAGGCGACTGAAGCGGGAATTGCCCTGTCTACTAGGCGCATGACCAATGTCATGCAGTCCCAACCACCAACAATTCTCCCAATCCCTTAAAACTAACTCTTTTGAATAAACCGTTATTATATTTCCCATGTAATTCTCTTTAAGTCCTTACCAGTTAGGAAACCAGTTAGTCAACACTTCCTTAAGTATTGGACACATTTCTGACACATATAACTTCTAAACCATTTAACCGGCCAAGAATCATTCAGGTTTAAACATAAAAATAAAATGATGATGTAATAAAAAACATAAAAATTATTATTCTTTTATTAATTAGTATTAAAATTAATAAACATCTTTTATATCCACGTAATCAATCACTTTCAAGCTTCATTTTTTAATATCTTATATAATTTTTAAAAAAAAATAGATTTTTTGGGGTTATATTTAATTTAATAATTTTGACTTCTGGTAAGAAGTTTCATTAATGAAACATTTAAAAAAATAGCAGACTTGTTTTAACGACATCTGATATACTTGAAAAATTGATCTCTGTAAAAATATAGCATATCTTGCTCTGTTCAAAATCACTAATCTGTCAACCAGACCATAAGAAGATGTCCAAAACTGGCATCAGATACTATATTATTGTCCAATATAAATAACAGAGAAAGGTATGTCTTCCTAAAACAATTAATTATTCAAGGTAAAAATTAGCAATTGATTGAGAGCAGACTTTGGTTAACGTAGCAGCTAAATTTATTATTTTTATAGATAAAATAGGTTTTCAAAAATTACAATCATTGGCACTTATTATTTACCATTACTGAGTTTAAATCTCTAACAGTGAGTAATAAATATTTTTTTAGTTAAATGAAGCAGGAAACGGCAAGAATGATTTAACAGTTATGTTTTTCTGCTCTTTATATGTTCAATTCTATTTTATCTTGTGCACAGGCATTTATATGTTTTGTTGTGTGTCTATATATTATATGTTTTGTATTTTGAAATATTTATAAATGTATGAACCGGAAATTGATGTCTGTATTCCATTAATTGTATGTATGTATAAGGAAAAGGTGTATAATAAATTCCCTGATTTAAGAAAAATCAGAGGGGGAAGTACAATATGATACCTAGTTTTTAGTGAATAGGGGTTTATCTCCAGAAAACCGTCAACGATATCAATAAAAATTACAAGCGTTATTCAGTTGTGGCATAACAACATTGGACCTATTTGGCGAACAGTTGGCTGTAAATTCCGCCATTAGGCTCCATACGGTCGACCCCTGGAGGGAGACCCATATTGGTCATTAAACTTTGCTTCAGAAATACAGAAGCTTATGTACAGATATCGACTGCGCCATTACAAAGCCCTTCTTTGAGAGTGGGTTTTTTACAACCATCCCTAGAAGGGATGGTTGGAAGGAAGATCTGTTCTTGACTGGAAGATCAATTCGGATTTCCACTGATCCACTGATGGATCAAAGCTTGAGCGTAGGGTTGGCATAGGTATCTTATCAGAATCATTAGATTAGAACATAGCTTTTAGACTTCTTGACCATAGAAGTGTGTTTCAGGCAGAGGTCACTGCTATCATAGAAGCGGTATAGCGCTTTTAGCTTTTACCTCCTTAAGCGATAATGATATCCGAATTTTTTCATTTAGTCAAGCCGCTATAGTACGTCAGTGGTAGTCGGGGACTGCAAAATTCTGCTAAATGAATTGTCAGCGAGGGTTAAAGTTGAACTTATTTGAATTCCACGATACTGGAAAATAAAAAGAAATCGCAAGGATGATAACTTACCTGATCTGGCAATCTTCTTTCGACACAGGATATTTTAGCATCCTGGAGTCACAGGATGTAAACATGTAAACTTTTGGTTCGACAAAGTATCACTAACCGTGTTAACCAAAGATGGACCAGGGAGGACACGTGTTTCATTTTGAAGCAACTATGGCCTTCTTGTAATTTCAGAAGGACTAAAGAACTTCTTTCTACGAGTATGGTTTTGGTAGCTGATTTGATCGCTGTTTTCACTGAACATTGGCTAATAGGAAATCATGCCGCTAGGTTGGGTCTGGAGACAAGGGAAATTTGCAGAGCATGTCAAAGCGAGGAAGAGGAGGAGTTGGTTCCTCACTTTTTTTGTCAATGCCCTGGTCTAGTTCGAAGAAGGAAAGTAACATTAGGAGGGTACTTCCCTGACAATATTGAGAACTTAGCACCCACTGATATCAAGGATCTAATTACATTCATTCTTCTTTCGAGATGGTTCGAGTGACCAGCAACGGGGGGAATAGCTCTTCTTCTTTTGTGGTATCACTAGGGGCTAACTTGTGGTCTATGTACGTACAACCTAACCTAACCTAACCGCAGTTGTGGCTCATTATTTTTGCAAGGATTAGAGCTAAAGAAATATAATAATTGAAGCCGTCCTAAATGTTTAATATCCACTAGTTTCTTCATATGAAGTCATTAATCATATTCTTTATACAGACATACCGCTTCATACGAAATTAATTCGTTCCAGAAGCGGTTTCGTAAGGTGAATCACTAATGACATGGAAATAGTCTAATGCTTTCCAAGCCTCTAAAATACACTTGATAAATTAGACTAACCAATACATGTAATAACAATATGATACTTGTTATATGAATTATACTTGTAGTAAGCATAAAGATAGATTATAATATTAAGTAATAATAATACGTAATATCATTTATCTTTGGATTTGAGTGACTGGGTGGGTGAACGGGAAAGTATGGTGGTGGGGGTACAGAGGAGGAGGAGACAAACTTTTCCTAACACCAAAACGTACACGTATGTACTGTACAAACACACGCGCACAACTGACTTTGAACTTTAATTAAAATTATGAAGTGAATAGAAAATTATTTTTTATTGCTGTTATCACTTTTATAACTTTTTAGAACTTTATTCATAATTTCTTTTTTAACTTCAGAACGTTTATCACTTTTTACTTTTCTCTTTTATATTTTTCCCATTTAATTTTTTACTTGTATTAACTGCTACCGTCTGAGATAAGTTCATCCTTGTCCAAAGGAAGGCCTGGATAATGCTGAGGATTGGCCAGTGCGGTAACTGCTAAAGAAAGTCACTCTCAAACAAAATAAAACGAAGTTACCTATTTTACAAATATCCCGAGATCACGGAAAAATACCAAAAAAAATACTTATATTTTATAGGTACGTTTACGCCTGAGAGCTGAGGAAACGAGCGCGCACTTTGACAAAGTTCGTAAGATGAGGCACTTTGTTTCCGAAAAGACCTTACGTAAGATGAAAATTTCGTTTGAAGAAGATTTCGTATGAAGAGGTACCACTGTATTTCATAATTAGATTAACTACTTCCCTCGGCTTCATGTGCCTCAACTAAATATGATTTCATGCTGAAACGATAAATTCCAGAACCCATGATCTTGGTTAAGACCCTGGACTTCTGTGCAACACAGTTGGGAACCATTGGCATATATTACTCTTTTAACCTCGCATACATAAACCAAAGAAACAGAAATAGGCATTTCATGAAGATTTTGAGAGAGTATATAGTTACCGGGAAAAAAGTTACCAGTAAAATATTTTGAATTTCTAATCAATTATGTTTTTTCATGTTTTCTTTATAGACTAAAACTGGAGAAGTTGTTACCAATCCAGTTTAGTTCATTAGCAGCGTACAAACAGGGAGTACAAACTGTTAAACTGATCTCCAAAAGTTCCAAAAACGCAAAATCTTATATGTTGACACTATTTCAAATAATCCATGTGCTATTTTTTTCTGATTTTTAAGAAATTTCCAATAAATTAGGCCTTAAGTAAAAAAAGAAATCAAGAAGAAAAGTTAAAGTAGAAGAAACCATCTCATGTTGGTGAAGTAAAAAAGAAAACATCTATTGCAGTTCTCATGCTCTCTTAGTGTTCTACTGGTAATAAACTTCTGATTAAATATTGTTATTATTAAGTCAATTGTTCTGTTTTGTGTCCAAGATTACTTTGAACTTTTAATGTATATTGTAATTAAACTCTTTGAGTTTTATAAAAATATCATTTATTTCTATATAACTGATATCACTTAGTCAGTTATAGGGTTTCTATATAACCGATCCCTCAAAAAAAACTTAGATAGTAAATGTGAATAGAGAAGTTAATAAGAGAATCATCGAAAACTTTGACAATTATTCAAATAACGCAGAAAGGTCATATAGAAAGAACTGACACAACTCAGTTCTTAATTTTCACTGAAGTCGTGATTAGGATAGAGGTGCGTTCCCCCGGCCGACAGGCATAGACTAACTTACAGGCTGGATGGAAATCTGCTAAACAACAGTGTTGTTCCCAAGTCAGGAAGGAAAAAGGAACTAGCGAGGCAGAGAAGAAATAAAAGACCAAATAAAATAAGATAGGCTGATTAAGGGAAAAAAACAATAAATACAATTAATAAATAATAAAATAAAGATAGAAACTCACTTGTAGACAGATTTTAATTTTGACAATATGTTCTGCAGTTTTAGAACATGTATCAAAATAATCAGTCAAATCATCCACACTCACACTCAGACATGACAGCGTTTAAATGAAACCCGATAAATAAAAATATATTTTGAACGAATCAAAACAATATTAAATTTAAATTGTACTATTTTTTTATCTAAACCTGTTATTTATAATTATTTCTTTTATTTACCATGATTTGACAGCATTTCAACAAATAATAATGCATGAAACAATTCATTTACTGATTAAAATGTACATTATTGACTAACGAAATTTCATTGGAGGAAAATTACGTTACATGAAGCAGTGACAAACAGATTAATCCATCGTGTAAACAAGCTCAGGCCAAAGTGATAACAGCATTGTTTCAAATAACTTTAATTTATTTTGGTAGCTCAATGAATGTTCAACCATATCAGGTTTTGCTTTGTCTATTATAAAACTTTAACTGTAAATTACAAATTCTTTAGCCATTATAAACGAAACCTACTCTAAAATTGGTAAAGGTTCATGATCTAAATCAGCCAAAATTAACTTTAAGGAAGTGATTAATAATTACCATCTTCATTTGGCGATCCCTTTTCTGCAAATATTCTTATCTTTTGACTTAAACAGTGTATTATGATATTAGATTTTTTTGTTGATAACAGCTAATTAAACACTACTTTTCATTCATGTTGATTATATTTCATAATTTAAAATTGAGTCAACAAATTTTTTCAATAACTGGAAATTTAAGTTACCAATTAAAAAAAGTAATTTTGTCATAAAAATACCTACGTGAAAATAAACATTTGATTGATGTTAAAATATCGGATTGAGTTTTTGCTACCGCTTGTATATGTTTCCTTTATGAACTTATTATGTATATATATTTAAAGAAAAACAATTTTGACATTGCCAATCTTCAGAATATTCCTATTTTGTTTGAAAAATGTCGAGTGCATTCCTGATCCTTCAATATTAGCCGAAGATAATACGATTACAAACACAAGAAAATCTACATCTGATATAAAGTTTTGTTTAAGGGTGCAACATAGTATTTTGTTTCTATCAGGTCATAGAAAGCAACAGAAATTATTTGTCTTTTATAAAATGTTATAGTCATTAATAAATCATTTCAAATTATTTCATTCAACCTTTAAATATCACTTTTATTTCAGTCTATTAAATGAGAAAATTTCCAAGTCAATGTAATAATGTTATTAAATGTAAACAAGTCCTACAAGTATATCAGGTGATCCATTAGTAAGGATGAATATTCAGTTTTTATAGTTTTGCTCTTTGCAGTAATTAAAATTTCACATTTTTTATTAATTGCTAATATATTTTTCAATTTTTTTGCAAAATTTCATTTTTTTTCAGAAAAACATTTTCTGAAAACATAAACCGTACCATAAAGCCCCTTCGGTTAATGTAATTTTGAAAAAATTTCTTCAACTCGTCCGTCACGTAATCTATTTCTTAGGTATAATTTCATTTTGATCCCTTAATGGTTTGGCTTGTATCCCTCTCACAAGCTTTCAGATTGAATCAAAGGTGAAAAATATATTATTTTATTGGGAAAAATATATTTCCAGTTGTTTTTAAAATCTGAAGATTTTTTTTAGTTATTACTTTTGTTGTTTTCATAGTTATGTCAAAATTTCTGCTAGGGTTAGCAGTTTAGGAGAAAAAAATGTCTAAAAACCCATTTTGGCAAAAGCATTAACTTTCCCATCATGCATAACTGCTCCCAAACAATGGGGTTCATCTAGACTTTGGGGCCCATTTTTGAGTAAAATATGAATTTAATCCATAAAACATTGTAGACTAGCGTGTACAAAGCCTTTTGATACATGCCCACCCAAAAACATACACACAGAGATCATTGAAAAAACTTTGAGGACCTCAAAAACATATAAATCCGTCAAAATCTTGAGATTAAATATTTTCAAGATCACTGTTATTTGTTACAGTAAAGTAAAAATAAAATAAGCTATTCCCCTCTTTCCTACTTTTAAATTTGTAGATATGATTTTTTCGTTACACTGTTGCCAATATACAGTAGAATGAATTTAGCTACTTTTCAACAGTGTTAGTAACTTAATTGAAAAAAAAAACTAAAATAAACTGATTTCTCTTTTTTTCTTAGATAATTTATTTTCTAAGAAATTATCTTAGAAATAAAGACATTTTCTAAGATAGTATCTTATTTTCTTAGAAAATTTAATGAACAAATTTTTTCAATAACATTGAAAAATAAAAATAAAAAAGTAAAATAAAAAAAAAAAATCTGGAGTGGCCTACACTCTACTTTACTATAAGTAACTTAATGTCAAATTTCTTGAGTATATAAAACAAAACGTCTCATTTAAGCATAACATAAATATCTAAATGGGATATAATTATTAGCATTTCATTCGTGAGGTAGTACAGATAGTGATTGAAGGACATATCAATTTATAAGCTTATTTTTGTACATCACAAATAATTTATTATTTGCAAATAATTTCATTAGTATAACTACAGCAGTAATAACATTTTTGAAAAACCAAAGTGAGCATTTCTTGGAACGAAATATTATCCGACAAGAGAACATGGCTATTGTTCAAATACCCGGTAGATTTCTTACATCGTTTACTTGACATCCTTCAACATTGAATATTAAAGTAAAATTTTCAAATTTAAAACAGGAAAATACCCTTTTTTTCTCTGAAAAACATCTTAAACAGCGAAGAAAATGTTGTTTTAAGGTGATTTGTTAATTAAAGATGTACGATAATTACATTTATTAATCCCTAAATGAATGATTTCAATTTTGAATTATCTTTTACATTTTTTTGTTTTTAACAGAATTGTTATACTGGGAATTTTATGGCTTTTTAGTATTTAATAAAATCATTATCCTTCCCCTTTGTCAAATAACATATATACGAATTTTTTCACAAAGAGTGTTATTATTTTCCTGCACAATATTATTCTCTTACATCTCATGTAAGTCAATAAACAATTTAAATTATTCCTTTATTAATATCAATTTTATCTCAGTGGATTCGCTCAAAAAATTTCAAAGTCAATGTAAACAATGTAAAAAAATATAAAAAAATCGACAAGTATAGCAGGTGATCTCTTACTCTAGGATAAACAAACAGTTTTTATAGCGTTATTGCTCTTTCCCGAATTGAAACTTCATGATTTTTTTTTATAAATTGCTAATTTTTTGTTCCATTTTTGGTCAAATTTTCATTATTTTTACTTTACTATAAGTAAAGTATAGTGATCGTGAAAAAATTCTATCTCGAGATTTTGACGGAATTACATGTTTTGAGGTCCCAGAAGTCGTTTTATGACGTTTTTACGATGATGTCTGTGTGTGTGTGTGGGTGGGTGGGTGGGTGGGTGCGTGTGCTAGCATTGCTTGTTACCACGCTACGGTCCAGAATCTTTGATGGATCAAGTTGATATTTTACACAAAAATGGGCCTCATAGGGAAGAAGATCCCTATTGTTTGGGAAGAATTATGCATGATGAGAAAGTCACTTTTTTTGCTAAAAACCGTTTTTTTTAAAACATTTTTTTCTCCTAAACTGATAACCCTAGAGTTTTGCAATTTTAACATTATCTTTGAGGTTACAAATGAAACAAAAGAAAAATATATTCAGAATTTTAAAACAACGGAAAATATTTTTTTTTCACTAAAATGTAAAAATTTTGACTTATAATTCAATCTAAAACCGATACAAGAGAGATACAAGCCATACTGTTAGACGGATCACAATGAAACTATGCCTAAAAATAGAACATTATGTGGAGAATGAGTTGAAATATTTTTTTTCAAAATTACATTCGCTAATGGGGCGTTACAGTACGATTTCAGTTTTCAGAAAATGTTTCTTTGACGCTAAGCGGCTCATTAAAAAATAATGAAAATTTGACCAAAAATGGATCAAAAAATTAGCAATTCATAAAAAAAAAATCATGAAGTTTCAATTACGGGAAAGAGCAATAACGTTATAAAAACTGTTTGTTTATCCTAGACTGAGAGATTCCTGCTATACTTATTTTTTATATATTTTTTAATTTTTTATATTTTTTTACATTGTTTACATTGACTTAGAAATTTTTTGAGAAAATCCACTGATATAAAATTGATATTTATAAAGGAACAATTTAAATTGTTTATTGACTTATATGAGATGTAAGAGGAATAATATTGTGCAGGAAAATGATTACACTAACTCAGAAAAAATTCGTATATATGTTAGTTGACAAAGGGGAAGGAAAATGATCTTATTAAATACTAAGAAGCTTATTATTATTATTATTATTATTATTATTTTAAAGATTAAAATTCCCAGTATAATAATTCTATAAAAGCCCAAAAATGTAAATGATAATTCATAATTGGAATCTTTCGTTTAGAGATTAATAAATGTAATTATCGTACATCTTTAATTAACAAAGCACCTTAAAATAACATTTTCTTCGCTGTTTAAGATGTTTTTCAGAGAAAAAAAGAGTATTTTCCTGTTTTAAATTTGAAAATTTTACTTTAATATTCAATGTGGAATGATGTCAAGTAAACGATGTAAGAAATCTACCGGGTATTTGAACAATAGCCATGTTCTCTTGTAGGATAATATTTCGTTCCAAGAAATGACACTTTGGTTTTTCAAAAATGTTATTACTGCTGTAGTTATACTAATGAAATTATTTGCAAATAATAAATTATTTGTGATGTACAAAAATAAGCTTATAAATTGATATGTCCTTCAATCACTATCTGTACTACCTCAGGAATGAAAGGCTAATAATTATATCCCATTTAGATGTTTACGTTATACTTAAATGAGACGTTATGTTTTATATACTCAAGAAATTTGACATTAAGTTACTTATAGTAAAGTAAAGTGTAGGCCACTCCAGATTTTTTAATGAGCCGTTTAGCGTCAAAAAAACATTTTCTAAAAACAGAAATTCGCCCCTTTAGCGAATGTAATTTTGAAAAAAAATATCTCACCTCATTTTCCACATAATGTTCTATTTTTAGGCTTAGTTTCATTTTGATCCGTCAAATAGTATGACTTGTATCACTTTCATAAAGTTTGAGATTGAATAAGTCAAAATGTTTACATTTTATTAAAAAAAAATATTTCCTGTTGTTTTAAAATCCAAAATATATTTTTCGTTTGTTACATTTGCAATCTCAAAGATAATGTCAAAATTTCAAAACTCTAGAGTTATTAGTTTAGGAGAAATAAATGTTTTAAAAAAAACGGTTTTTGGCAAAAAAAGTGACTTTCCCATCATGCATAATTCTTCCCAAACAATAGGGATCTTCGTCTTTATGGGGCCCATTTTTGTGTAAAATATCAACTTGATCCATCAAAGATTCTGGACCGTAGCGTGGTAACAAGCAATGCTAACACACTCACCCACCCACGCACCCACCCACCCACCCACACACAGACATCATCGTAAAAACTTCATAAAACGACTTCTGGGACCTCAAAACATGTAATTCCGTCAAAATCTCGAGATCGAATTTTTTCACGATCACTATACTTTACTTATAGTAAAGTAAAAATAGAAAATAAAATAAAAAAGAATTACTTTTTTATTTTATTAAAATTTCTTATAATATGTAATTATAAGTTATTATAATAACTTATCAAGGTTATTCATAATTGGACACAGTAATTTCAGCTTAGAAATATACATGTAAATTTTCAGTATAACGCAGTGTAATCAACTTCGTGATAAAACATACACCAAATTAAGTGAATAAATAAATGAATCAAGCAAATAAAAAATTATCATACAATAAGAAGACAATACTGCGAAACATACAAACCTTGTCCCAATAGTTACGGGTAGTTTACATAACTTTTTAGAATTGGTAGGCATTTCTTACCACGTTATGACTAGTGTTGCCTACTGGCGCTTTCATATTTCGAAGTATTTAGAAAATGTCGATGCACTTTTGTAATCATTCTGACTACATATAAAACAAGAGAAGAACTCATATAATAAAATCGATTGGTGACCTGTGAACACAAATGATTTGAGGCCAGTAACAAATGTTTTTTTTCCATAGCATGAACAAGTTAAATAATCGTTTAGCTTGTACACTCGTTCAACAGTTGTATACAGATTATTACCATAGACCGTGGTGGACAAACTACGGCCCGCGGGCCACATCACACTCATTAGTCTTTTCAATACGGCCCGCTGCTTTTCAAGATTTATAGCCCATAGAAGAGAGCTAAATATTTGGGTGTATTTTTTTATGCTTTTTACCTTTTTTGAATACATTTAGAACTCAGTATACATTAAACTGACTTAATTGTGTTTTTTAATAACAAAAAACCATCATACTTGTGAAAAATGTAAACAAACAAATTTAGCTAAACTGTCGAAGAGTTTCTCTAGCTATCAATACTTGGTAAGTGGTAGAAACGGTGATTACAAAAATACTAAATTAGTGTATATTAGTACCTCTTTTTATATTACTATAATTAAAGTATAGTAATCGTTAAAACATTCGACCTCAAAATTTTGACAGAATTACTTGTTTTGAGGTCTCTGATGCTTTTTATGAAGTATTTTCGATGATGTCTGTGTGTGTGGTTGGATAAATATGTATCCAATGTTTGTGAACACGCTGTGGTTTAAGATCTTTGATGGATCAAATTAATATTTTATACAAAAATGTGCCTCATTGTGTAGATGAGCTCTATTGTTTGGGAGCAATTATAGATGACGGGAGAATCACATTTTTTGCCAAACATGTTTGTAGACAACATTTCTTTCTCCTAAACTAATAATTCTAGAGTCTTGAAATTTTGGTAATATTTTTCAAAGGCTACAGGCTACAAAAGCAATAAACGAAAAATATCTTTAGATTTTTAAAACAACAGTAAATATTTTTTTTCAAAAAAATGTAAAAATTCTGACTTATAATTTAATCTGAAAGCATGTGAGAGCGATACAAGCCACACAGTTTGACGGATCAAAATTAAACTATATCTAAAAACAGAACATTCTTGGGAGGATAAGCTTAAACATTTTTTTTTCAAAATTACATTCACCAGAGAGGGCGTTACAGTACGTTTTTATTTTCATAAAATGTTTTTTTATATTAAACGGCTCATTAAAAAACGATTAAAATTTCCCAAAAATTTGAATAAAAAAACAATTCATAAAAAAGAATTTATGTAATTTCTATTAAGACAAAAAAAATAACACTATAAAAACTGATTGTTTATTCTAGACTAACGAACACCTGCTATAATTTGTAGCATTTACTGATATAATTTACTTTGTTTACATCAGTGTTTCCCAAACTTTTTCGTGTGACCGCCCCCTTGGGTCCATAAACTTATAACTCAACACCCTTGAATAATAATCAGATTCCTAGACTAAATAACCAAATGAGTAACACTTTAATAATTAAATTAAAATAATTACTAATCGAATATTTATTTAGAATCCAATAGATGTATTGTTTCATAGCATATTTGTACAAAAGAATTAATACACAATAAAATAAACTTAGGTGATAATATACTTTTAACATAAAAATGAATTATCAAAACAAATAATTTTAAGAAACCGTTTCCTAGAAGTTTTCATGTCGTGTTTTCACTTAAATTTAAAAATTATATTGCATGAACATTTTCAATTTATGGAAATAGAATCCCTGCTCCTTTCTGCATTACCGCCCCCCAATATCAAAGCGGGGATGGTACCGCCCACTTTGGGAAACACTGGTTTAAATCGACTTAGAAATTTTTTGAGTGAATCCACTGAAGTAAAATTGATGTTTATAATGGAAAAAATAAATGATATATTGACTTATATGAGATATAAAAGGAATAATAGTTGTACATTTAAAAAATCACTGCCAATGAACATATATTTCTGTTGTTTTCCATGGTATTATGGATTTGTCTCACAAAATGCTCTAATCAATCTATTTAATACATTCTTGAACAACCTTAATATCAGTTTATTAACAAATCAGTTAACATCAGTAAATTATTTTGTGTTTATGAATCATAGTATCCTTGTGTAATATTGCAGTGTAAAGAATTAACTCTTTCCTCAAGAAGTCGGAGTTATGTTTATTGACAATTATCCAGTTTTTTCACTATTCTAGCCTAATAGTTCATATCATTATTTTTAAAAACTCAAGCTTCCGGATATAATAGTTTTTAATTATACTAAATAGCCAGCTGAGATTTTTATTTGAGTATGTAAAAGTGGCTAATATATTATTTGTCAATATACATTCACAGGAACTTTATAATATACAACAGAACACAGGAAAAATAAATGAATAAATGAAATAAGTGAATAAGTGTATGTGATTTTTGGCAAATGGAAAGAACAGAGATTTTTATTAAATACTAGGAAACCGTAAAAGTCCCAGTATAATAATTATATAAAAGACCAAAAATTTAATACATAATTCAAAATTGATAACATTCTTTGAAGAATAATAAATATAATTCTTCTACTCCTTAAAATTAAAATTATTTTAAAACGACACTTTTTCTTAGATGTTTTTTAGACAAAATGGGAATATTTTCAAGTTTTAAATGGGAAAATTCTCTTAAATATTCAATGTAGAAGGAAGTCAGGTAAACTAGTGGAAGTCAGGTCCACTGGCTATTGGAACAAAAGCCATATTCTCCTGTAAGAGATTATTTTGTAACACGAACGTACACTTTCGCTTTTCGAAAATGTTATACTGCTGTACTTATACTAATAATAAAATATGCATCATAGTGTGATACACAAAAAGAAGCATATATATTGATAGGTGGATCAATCACTATCTGTACTACCTCCAGGAATGAAAGACTAATAAGCATCTCCCATTTTGACATTAATATCATACCTGAATGAGACATTACATATTATATACTCAAGAAGTATGATTTATGTTTACTTATAGTAAAGTTGAGTACAGGCCATTACAGATTTTTTAAGTTGCCTTTGAGGTCAGGAGACAAAATGTGAAAACTGTTAAAAAGTCATTAATACTCTCGAGACCCTAACCAAAGTTCAATTCGATGAGTTTCTTGAGTCATTCAGAAAAGAAAACATTGTCATTAAGCTCGCTAAAAGTTAATTTTACAAAGTGAAATACCTTAATTGCAATCGTACCAAAGGGATGTTGGTTTTCAGGATAATAGAACACTTGACCAAACAGAAATTCTGAGGCCATTTACGATGGGGATATTAATTTTTAACAATGTAAAAACCAGGATCAATATTTCTATTGAATAAATGGATATAATGTTTTGGTATATGAACTCTTTTTTGAACATCTAAAAGTCAATTATTCAAAGATACCAAAATTCGCTTTCGTATTAACACCACAAAGGGAATTATGAAAAACAGAAGACAATATTTTCTGTAATGATCCATATATATTTCAAAGAAAATCGTCTTGCAAGAAATTTACTCTGTGTTTTTTATTTCTTACATTTATTCAAAACGAGGGTAAAATATAAAAAATAGTGATAGCGTCTAAGGGGTTGAGAACCGTCTTTCACTCCGGTCCGCCTGAAAAATTTTTGAAGTCGATATATAGCCCACGAGGCAAAAAGTTGCCCGCCCCTACCATAGACTGAGATATCAATTGTGATTACCAGTCAATCACCATTAGCAAGCCATTAACTACAGAAGTTGACATCATCTTACCTCTGTATATCACCATACTAATACAATCATCCTTATCTCACAACTTCTACCTCCTATCTATCAATCTGATAGATAAACATGCAACTAAAACCATCTCCACATTGACCTTTAATATTCTAAAAGTTAGCAACTAATTTGACTGACCTATGTTGCAGCAGCTGTACCAAACAACAGTTTACTGGCAATATCAGAGTCGCAGTTCAATCCCAGTGACGTAACAAGGGGGGGAGGGGTCCACCACGGGTGGCACATGCCAGGGGCTGCATTTTGAGGGTGTATAAATAGAAAATAGAAAAAAATTAAAGTTATAAAAAGCTAACAACAAAATCTGAAATTTTACATCAAAATGATTTTTTAAGGTCATAATTGTTTTTTTTTTGTTTTATATGTGTAATACTGTTTTTAAACGGATTTTTCCACAGTATATTTGCAAATTAAAATTAAATGTATTTTAAATTTTTTAAAACAATTTCTTTAAAGTTGTTGAAAGTTTATTATATTTGTTTGCGTAGTCAGTTAATTTGATTTAACAATTTTTTTTTTTATTTGAATTAAACGTTTTTGTTTTGAAACATATTTGCTATTCTTTGATGAATGACAACAATCATATAGTATAGCAGTACTGTGAACAGAAAAATATCTGGCACTAATAACAGCAGTCTAAAATTAGATCATTGATTGTAATTCTATGAAAATAAATATTTTAAGGACTTTCTGGAATTCTGAAGTTAACGGATTACCAACGCCTGGGGGGGGAGGCAAATCTCATGACCGCCCCAGGCGGCAAATATAGCTGTTACGCCACTGTTCAATCCGACCGTTTAGCCACAAGTTAAGTATTGAACGGATAAACAAAAAGAATAATTAACATTAATTCGTCAGATTTTTTCTTTGTTTGAAATACTAATAAATATCTGTCTTTTGTAATTTCTATATTCTAGAGTATCGACACTAAATATCAAGTAAATTGGAATTTGTTAATGCCTATTATATTATATTTAATTTAATATATTTATATATATATTTAAATATTAATTATGACTTTGTGTCGGTCGGTGGACACTTTCACGTCTCCGCTCCTGTGTTCCTTTTCCTTTTCCTACCTTTCCTGAGGACGGCGTGATAGCAGAAATGTTCAATAATAGTAAGTGTTAGTCTCTTTTTTGTTTTCTAATGATAACTTTAATTACATATTAATTATGTTATATTTATATTTTAATTATAAATTTTAGTTAAATTTAATTTTTAATTTTAAAAATAACATTAAACACTATCTATTAAGTTATGACTATATGATGAATTTAGAAAAGAGCTATTTTTAACAATGACTATTAACTAATTATAATTCTTAATTGCATCAATAAAATAAGTTGTAAACAATTGAAACATGGATACCAAAAATTATTTAAAATTTAATTTTAATTTCTTACTTGTGCCGTCTGTTATAGTGTGGTATTTACTCATATTTGGTAATGTTAAAAACCTCAATAGAGCAATTTTACATTCATATACTGTATTCAATTTCAATTAATTCACTCTGATGATCTTAATCTTTAAGATACTGTATTATCTGTCAGTATCTGTCAAAATAATACAGATCTGACAGATATGTATTATTTTTTAATCAAAACCTGAAGAACATAACTGTTCGAAACGCGTTGTTATTTTTGATATAACACACTTTTTGTTTGGAGACGTAATTTTTGAAATTTCCCAATTATATTAATTTTATTAATATAAAATATCAGGTAAGAATACCTAAATCACTGGCAAGTTAATGTTAAAACATAAACGAATCTGGAATGCAATTTTTTAACTTTTACAGTTTGTTTAAAGTTTGTAGGTCTTAGATAACGGCAAAGAGAAAAATGCTTGGAATACAATTTATGGAAGATAAAATTTGTAGACAAGGAGTGTTTAAATTTATTTTAAAGCCATTTGTTTTTAAAATAAATTAAAAAACTTACTCATTAAGACACGATACAAAAAGTCATCTACTTAGAGTTCTTTAAGATGTAATTAATGATAGCTATTTGGTTTATTAGTGGCCTACATATGGGTTGTTGAGTGGGAGGGGAGAGGTGAAATGCATTTACGCACGTAGTGCTGGGCTCCCAGTTAAACCAGAATACCAACAAAAACACCCCCTTTTCTTCAAGGTCACTAACCTGGAACCGTTTTTCACATTACTTCAGCTTAGGCCTTTCTTTCACCAATGTGGTGGCCATCTGTCCTGATATTTTTCGTCTTTCCAGAGAATTTCTCTATTCACCACCTGACGTTCCTATATGAGTTCGTGCCTTTATATAGGTCATGTAGCCTACGGTATTTACATTGCCTTCTATATATTCTTGTTTGGTTGAGAATAATATGGATAATACTTGTTACATATCTCCATGTATTCTAATCTTCAATTATTTTTTTCCATAAGAATTTCAGGAGTAACGGCTCCTATAATTATTTTCAGTTTGTTTCGTCGCCTCTACCACTTATTGCAGACGAAGAAGGTGTGAATAGCATACATGCTGGGAGTATGACACGTTTAAATAATAAAATATAATGCCAACAATACGAATTGTTTGAAACAATGAGCAAAAGACGTTATTACACATGTATAATATGAAAATGGAAACATACATTATTAGCAGCCTGGTTCATATATATTCAGAATATTTATTTCGATTAGAGATTGGAAGAACTCAACCACCAAGTATGCTGGCATCATACCACTATTTGCAAAATTATTCTGGTTCACCAACGACTGAAATTGACTGAAAGATCTTGGAATGTACTAACAGTTTTTTTTAAAATAAACTCCTAATTGATGCACATAGTTCATGGCACATGTGTATTTTTAAATCCTTTTATATCTATTTCAAAAGCTAATTAAATATAACTGGACGCATTAAGATAACTTCTCCAGATTATTGTGAAAAATAATTGCAAAAATCAACTGCAAAAGAAGCTTGGAAGGTAATGAAATAAAAATGCTAATTTCAAAATAATGTGATTTCTACGATTAAATAAATTAAGCAACATAATTAAATTAAAGGTTAATTTCTAATTCTCTGATAATATCTCCTCTCGACAGTCAAGGACGGAGTTAGTTGTCTATTTATTTTAAACAAACAAACGATACAATGTTTAATTTAAACGGTACAAAGTGAGTTCAAATTAATAAATATTTAGATAAATCCTTTCCACTGTTCAGAATTGTTTTATATTTAAATTCGTTCAAATGAAAACTCTACCTATTTATGATTCAATCGGATTGATTTAGCTTCCACTGATAGCATGCCCGCATTACCAACACCTGAACCTACGCTATTTAATGAAACCATCTAATGTTTATGGATGCAAATTAATGTTTTCATTTCATACTTGCCTTCAAAGCATAATTCTGAATTAGGAAGCTTTATTAATTTCTTTGAAGTTAAATATTAAAAATCCTTCCTAAATTAGCAGTTAATACTTTTTAATGATTTGACAATGTCATTACTTCACTTAATTCAAAAATGTATAAAAGAAATGAAAAACAATCTTAAATCTTCTAAAAGCCTTCTTAAAAGCGTGCTCACCATGCATCTTACGACCGGAGGACGAAAAGAGAATTTGTCAACAAAACATGGAATAAAATTAACTAGGGAAACGTTAATGGACAACACTGTGGTATTAGAACAGGAATATGACCGTACCAGATTATAAATTTTGGAAGCCATTTTTATCCTAGATAAACAACCCAATATTAACAGCCAAGGAGGAGGATTTACAAGAATTTTAAAACTGTACGAAAACAATCAGAAGACAAATCAGTTAGGGAGAGGTAAAGAAATCAATTACCATACCTTCCCAGATGCAAACGACGGATGGAAGGTAACCAGGACCCTGGGGAAACCTCACCATGCCCACTACCTTTTGATAACCTCTCTTATTGTGATTATTTGTTATATTGACTTTGTGTACGAGTATTTTATTTCAATTATCGTTTATTTTTAGATTTCGTAATAATATAATGTATGTTATGAAACTCCTCATATAAAATACCTTTGAAAATAATCGATGATGACAGAAACATGTCGGATTACAGAAATAAAAGTTTTGTTGAACTTATGTATCTAGTCCCAAACTTATGTAAGTCATATGTGAGAAGTTTGAAAAAAATAATCAGAGAGGGTACTGACCTAGTCCCGATAAACTTTAGTTTTGTTTCAATTCCACGGTCGATACTTTTATCAATATATATATATATATTTCCCTACTTATAGCTTCTATTTTTCTTACAATTTTCTTTTGAGCAGTTGATAATTGCCAAAGCAAGCTAGCATAAGCAACATATTACAACTTGGTCGAAAATCACCTGCTCAAAAGAAAATTGTAAGAAAAATAGAACACCAACTTTCACTTCGACAGAATAGCAGTGTTCAGTTGGCATTTAAACACCAAAGTAGTTAGTAATATGTATATTTAGTTAATATAAGTAGTTTAAGAACCTGACGATGACCCATGGGGCCGAAAGCTTGTTAAGTTAGTTTAATCTAGTGTAGTGATTAATTAAATATAGTTATCCCCAGTGAAGTGTTTATTTAGTGTTTCAGCCTTCTGAATGTCTTATGCTAGCTTGCTTTGGCAATTATCAACTGCTCAAAAGAAAATTGTAAGAAAAATAGAAGCTATAAGTAGGAAAATCGTGAATGCAGAATCTGCTATCAAATCAATAATACATGCATGAAAGAGGACTTGCTGACGAAATACACTAATATATATATATATATATATAGGTTTCTATAAGTTGTCCTATATATCATATAGGATTCAGTTACTTGCTACCCTGCGAAGCCTTTTTTGTGATGCCAATCTACACCCATTGATTTGACTCCACATAGATAAATATTTTCCTTTTAATCAGCCCTCAGAAACAGAAACAATAATCGTCTGCAGGGGAAAAACCAGTTTAATTTCAAGATCAACCAAACTAATCACTCGAAGATGTGTGAAGAAGTTTGAGTCCAGTACAATACACTTTATTAAGAGGGACTATGCAGCCCCTACTCCCTTTGACATGCGACAAAGACTCCTTTGCTTAGAAGACTATGTAGTTGCGTCAAGAAAGGAAAAATTAACATCTGCCTCTGTAATAGATCAAACCAACACCCCACCACTATAAAAACCATAACAGAAATAAGCTCAGAAGTTCACCGCAAGGTGAGTCTCATGTTTTCTGTCTATTGAAAGAATGTGTAACCTTTACACCCATTGGTAGGACAACGGTGGTTTCGCAGGGTAGCGAGTAACTGAGTCGCTAGTGGTTTTAGCGAGTAACAAAAACATGAAATTATATTATAAAATTTAATTTAATTTTTAAGCAACTATGCATTACATATTTTCGGTAGTTTTATAGTTTTATTAAAAGTTGACTCTTAAAAAAATGTAAGCTCTGTGGGTGACCACAGTCAACGTCTTTACCGCCACTGCTGCATATAAACATAAATTACTGTCAACTTCATCCTTCACTAAAGTCATATATTGTTTATCTATTTCTACCGTAGCCTTTATTGAAGTGTTGTGTACTCATTGGACGTTTGGAGTTCCTTGATAATATTTTCAGTATTACCCTTATTTCTTGCTCTGTACCGTTGAGAATAAAAATTGGGTTATAATTCTGGTACAACTGAAATTAAATTAAGATCTGAAGAATGATTGTTCAAGCAATCAACAAAATTGTAGTGAAAGTAACTATAGCAACTGCAGTATTAATTATAGAATATTAGGTAAACAGTAGTAATTTTCAGTTCATGAAAAACATTGAAGAAGATGGTTTCTTCCAGATTAGATGTTTAATAACACAAAGTAGTAACTTCGAGTTGAACTACTGTTCAAATATAAATTTAGTTTCAAAGGGGATAAATGGAAAAGAAACGTGCTCAGCGATAGGGGTTTATTTTGCAAGGTGCCAAGATTTCAGAATAAATACGTGAAAAAAAATCAACGTCCAAACCATTGGATGAAATCAGATAATCTCAACTCATATTTGACACTGGTGCAGACTGCTTGTTACGGTTGAATGATTTTAGTCTTTTTTTCTGATTTCTTTCTATGGTTTGGACCTTAATTTGTAAGATGTATATATACAGAGGTAATAGTGTGATTAAAATTATAATAGATGGTAGTACACTGAAGTGATTTGTTTGGTTAGTTTGGGATAATTAGAATGGTAGTTCTAGCAGATTTGTTTTTTCCCAAAATGGGACATAAAGGGTTCCAGCAAAATGTTTGCAACATTGTGATCCTATATGGTGAGCAATGACATTACGAAATTATCATTCCTTTAACTTGTTAGTATTTTTTTATTTTCTTATTGGTTTATTATAAGAATTATTAAATAGTATTATCAGTATCATTATTTCTGTTATTATTATTTTAATTAGGAGTATTATTTTATTAATTTTTAAATTATTAATATTACATATTATTTATCAAAAAAATATTATATATTATTATATTAGTAAAATTAGTTATTCATCTGCAGTTATATTTATAAGTTAGTTTGACAATGATAATTAACTGGAAGGTGTCAGTTAAACAATGGCGATGAGCTGGATACCGGGAAATAATTCTCCTCCGTAAGACTATACCCCGATGTAACATATTCAGTGACAAAGCCCTCAATAAATGATTTATTCATTGATTCAGGAAAAGTTTTCTTTAGCTCGAGGTAGAATAGGCCGTGCTGATATTCGTTCATTGCTGAGGGCTCACTTGATGTTGAGTAACTGCTTTAGCCCGCTCAACTGGCATGCCGGAACTGGGGAGAATGACAAACTGTAAAGAGCACTAATATACAACATATTAGTTAGATTATTTTTTACCAAGTGACTCATAAAATGTTGTAATAAATAACATATACATTTATCCGTTTTATTGTCAAACGGCGACAAACTCATCAACACCAAATTGTCTTTGACTTTTCAAAAAGATTTTGATCAGAAATTATATCCAATATTTGTAGCTTTTCCCATTAATGTTCTCTCTAGATTTGGTCCAACGTTGACTTTAGGAATAAAAAAGGGATAAACGAAGGCACCTCACTGCCATAAGCAGTAAGTACACTTATCGTGACCACAGACCATGGGTTGCTTAACCCACGACTGATGGGGTGACAATGATTTATATGGTGAATTAGTTGTCTAATTACAATTAGTAGCTGCCAATTGAAAACTTACTGCAATTAATTGTTTCTGGAAAAATATTTCTAAAACGTATAATAAGGAATAAAATGAATTTTCTAAAAGTAACTAATTCCTGAAAACTATTCATCTACTCCAGGGGTTCTTAACCTTTTTACTTTTTCCAGCACTGAAGCAAAAAACTGACCAAACGAGCACTCTTTGAAGAGCCCCTAACCTAACCTATTCGAGCTATATTTTTTCACACTATTGTACTACAACCAATTGTTTTATCAAATAAATATGCCTATCATTGCATTTATAAAATTTGCTATACAATACATTAATATGCATTAGGGAGTGGAAATTAACAAAGCCAGGGATTCCCTCATTTGTTATTAAATAGGCAATGAGAACTTTGTTTTTAACCACCATGCAAGAAGCGCCGTCAGGAAGAATGGAAACAAGCTTACTCAAATCCATGTTTTCTGAAATCAGAAACGTTATCAGAGCATCATCTAGCTGTCCTTCCTGTAAATGGCAACACTGTTGCAAATTTATCACTAACTGTGCCCTAATTCTGCACAAAACGTATGAAACACATCAGTTGTGACACTGAAGCAATGCCTGCTGTCTTATCCAGTGCCAAAGGAAAACGTAGGCATCCGTCTATTCATATTCACAAATTTCTTTAATTCGGCCCTCGCGAGGACTATTTAGACAAATGTTGCGAGCACTGCCATACTTATCACTAGAAGAGCACTATTTTCTCGCGAGCACCAGGTTCAGAACCCCTGATCTGTCTATATCTCCTATAATAATGGAACAGTACATAAGCCAGTATGCAATTTTACACAGTTTTAAATTATCAGTGATAATATTAGTTATAGATGTGTTAGTTATTAGTTTTACACAATTATTAGTTTTGGAATGTATTCAACTAAGTTGAATTAATTTCAGTAGACAAATTATATTAATTTTCAAACGAACTGGTTGATGAATCTAGTCTATGATTAAATGTAGTGCATAAACGATAGTTATTTACAGGATCCAGTTACTTTAAAAATTAATGAATTCGTTAATTTTAAAAAAGTTATCAGTCCTTAAATAAATGTTACTATTTATTTAAAATAGTACAAAATTTATACTTATCATAGTAATTTTATAGAGACTATTAATAACAACTCTATCTAAGAAAATTCTATTTCCTTTGTTTCAGTTAAATTATTTAACTCCCAACCTTTATTGTAGATTACAGAGAACGTTAAACGGGAACTTTAGAAAAGAAAAAAGTTTTTTCTTCTCTACTATGCTAACTACTAATTCCCAAAACTTGGGAGACACCTTTAAAGAATGCCTCTTAATAAAAAAGAAGCATTTATTTAAGTTTTAACTTAAAAGGCAAAGTTACAGCTTAGTGTGTATAATTATGATTCTATTAGTGCCATTGACACCACAGTAAAGATATCGAATTACTTTTGTTTGATCTATAAACGTAAAATTCTTTTGCTAGAAAGCTGAATAAATTTAAATCGATTTACAATTCACATTAAAATTTACACATGACACACTCTTCTAATCTTACTCTTCTAAGTCAAATTGTTTACTTCTATAAAATAATTAATCTATAAACGAATTATTATTCACAATTTAAACATTTCTTATCAAAATCTATTTATATAAAACAATGGTTTTTGTTTTTTATGTGCGTTGATGTGTTCGTGAGTGCATTCGCGTGAAAACAATTAACTCGCACGCAACACACTGATTTATTACTTTTGCTCATCTTTGATGCACGAATATTTAAAGTAACTTGTTTGTATCTAAAAGTTGAAATCAAAATTTAAGGGTAACACAATGTCAGGTGTCTTTATTTCCCATTTCTTATTAGATAAATCACAATATTCAGTAAATACAAGGAATAAGGAAGTGAAATATTTACTGAAAGAAACAATCCGATCTTCTACAATCATTGATGTTGGAACAACGTTTCTCAAACGGACAGTGCGAACCAGTGCTTAAAATATTATGAGTTTGTCGAACCGGTTGTTAAAATTACGTAAACCCCTATTCAGCCCACTATCAAAATCCACAAGTGTCACGTGACTCACGTAACTTGTGCATGTATGACAATGTAATTTGCGCATGTATATGGCCTATATATAACTAAACAATTTAGTTTCGTTTACGTAACTGTTACAGTGCTCAAACTGCTCAAGACAGTCCAGATGTTGAGTTGGTCTAGCCTACATTAAGCCTAGTTTTTAGTAGCTTTTAGTTCTGAATCAAACATTGAATGTTTTTAGATCTGATTTCCTGAAATCGTCAGATTAAAGTAAGTGTTTGTTTAGATAAATAATTCAGGGGTGGCTGCCAGTCTTTGCAACAAAAATTTTTTGATGGACCTAGCTTTAATGATTAATATTTTGAATGAAATGTCATTGCTCAGTAATGCCCTCTAAGCAAGAAGCACAACTTTGTTCAGAGGAGAATACCTCATAAAGAGGTCTATTAAAGCATTTGAATTGCTTAAGGACAATATAGGGACATTTGAAAAAGAAATTGATGAGAGGGTTGCTTCGGACGCATTCAAGGAGATCCAGTTTACTGAAAACCACAGATTTGTTAGCCTAACTCGTCAAAAACTACTGGAAGCAATAATAGAAAATATGAAAAAAGACTGATGGCTGGTGATCATGTTAAAGCAACAAGCAATGAGCAGGAAAACTTCCTTGAGCTATTTAACTCGCCAAACTCATAATATTTTAAACACACGATATGTTTTCTTAGAACCTGTTCTTAAAAAATTTGAATCCTTCCACTGCAACCGGAGTTTACGTAAGACGTACGAGAAGTTGCAAAATAAGTTCATAAACTTTTGAATTTCTATTTAACTTCATATGCATACATATTATTATTGTTAAACATACTTCATATTCTATAAACTGATAAAACATACCAGTGCTTCTTCTATTCTATGTAAATATGAAAATGAAAACAAAAATAAAATATAAATGTTTATCAAGAATCAGTCAACATTTTTACTTTAACATTTTTTACTTCAGTTTTCCAAGTTTAAATTAAGTTTTCAAAAGTCAAAGTTTGGGTTTTATTTAAAACTTTTTTTTATAGGTAGAAGTATGAAATTAGCAAAAAAAAACAATGAACTAGTAGGTAAGCAATTTTAAATAAGTGTATAAAACTAAAATGTATACTTCAAATATGTTTAAAACTTGTATTTATAAACATGCCATTTTAAACCCTGAATTAAATAGTTCACTGTCCTTCATTTTTAAAATCTCATACTTCTGCTTATGAAAAAACTTTCTTATAAATATCAAACATTAACTTAAAAAGTTTCTCACTTTTAAAGATATATAAAATAAACATATTATTTCATATATTACAGTTGTATGATGTTTATTTTTAATTTTGAGTGTCGATTTTTGTTTTCAAGATGAATACTTTCTCATAAAACATTTTAAAAGAATAATACAGGTATTATTGAGCAACTGTAATTTTGTAATAAATTTATGTAAAATTACTCATTTTTACTTAAAACAATTGTTAAAAAAATTATATAAATAAATATATATATATATATATTATATAATTAAAGTTACAGCTAGAGAACACAAGAAAAAGGACGAACACTCACGAATCTCGATAATTTCAGCGTCTTGCCGTCTTCAGGAGAGTAGAAAGAAAGAAAATAAAAGGAGAAAGAATGAAGGAACGGAGACGTAAATGCGTCCACTGGCCGATGCAAACTGGCACGATACAATGACACGCAGTGCAGCCACCTTACCAACGTGAACCAGTGTAGGCTGTGAGTTAATAAAATATTAAAAGTGATATTTAAGTAAAAGGGAGGAGAAAAGTAAAAAAGAGAAAGGAAAGGAAAAAAACATAAAACTAACTAAAATTAAACGAGGGGAAAAAAATAAATAAATAAAAAATTAATTAAAAATAAAATAAAAAATAATAAAAAAATCATCTGATTAAATTTAGACCAGGGGAATTTCTTGCACCCAATAACCAAATGAAGGCTTCCTCAGAAGCTCTTAGAGTGGTCTGGGTGTCATCATTTGAGAGTTTTCTTAATACTTTAACCCTGAAGCAATCGTCGAAGGGAAGGTTATGGAGATTGGCGTGGGTAGCAACAGGCAGCTGCTTGCGTTGACCAACTGATGACCTGTGACCATTCATACGGAGGCTAAGTGACGTGGAAGTCAGGCCCACATAGAATGAGTCACATTGTGTGCAGTCCAGACGATAAACACAATTGCTGGAAGTGCAGGAACTAGCAAAGGAGGGAGGGTATGAATGGTTGTTCACTGTCGAAATGAAATGGCTGTCAGGATTGATGATGGGACAGGTGAGGCATTTCCATCTGCCACATTGCTTTGTGCCGAAAGTGTCAGGTGCAGGCCTGGAACGTTTAAAACTTCTATGGGAGAAGATATTGCCCAGAGTGGGGGGTCGTCTAAAGGAAATCCGGGGTGATTTGGTGAAAATATTGGAAGTGGTCGGAGAGGATGACAGGAGAGGGAAGAGTTCCTTGATGACTAAGCGTAACTTATTAATTGTGGGAAAGTATGTGGTGGTGAGGAAGGGGCTATTATTATCGGAAATGCAATTATTTCGAGGTGTATGAATGATTCCAGCCGGGATGATACGCTTGTCAAGAAGATGTTGGGGGTAGCCACGTTCAAGAAATTTATTTTTCAGTTGACTAATCTGGTGTCGTTTGTCCTGAATATTGCTACAAATTCTATGGATACGATGTGAAAGGGAACGTGGAATAGACTTCATAATGTGTGGCGGGTGACAACTGCTGAAATGGAGATATTGTCGGGGATTGGTTGGCTTTGTGTATATGGAGGTGACCAAACTACCTTTGTCTATGGTGATATTAACATCTAAAAAGGTTATAGCTTTATCAGAAACGGACTGAGTGAATGAGATGGAGGGGGAAAAATGTTCAAATGAGTTGATAAAAGAGGTCAAATTGGCTTCCCCGTGGGGCCATATAAAAAAGATGTCATCTATGTAACGGGTATAGAGAAGGGGCAAGAGAGAGCAGGTATTGAGAAAGGCCTGTTCTAGCTTTGCCATGAACAGACATGCGAGAGATGGGGCCATACTAGTTCCCATTGCTGTACCTCTGACTTGGAGATAGTATGTATCATCAAACACGAAGGCATTGTGTTTGAGGACAAACTCGGAAAGCTGTAGGATAAAATCAGTGGAAGGGGATGATGGATGGGGTCTGAGATTAAGAAAGAAACGTAAGGCGTTTAAACCCTCATCGTGATCAATAACTGTGTATAAGGATTTTACATCCATTGTAACCAGTAGAGGGGCATGATCAGGGGTAGCAGGAAGGGAAAGATTTTTAACTTTCTGTAAGAAATGAAAAGTGTCCTTACAAAAAGATGGCTGACTGGACACAAGAGGTTGGAGAATAGCATCAACGAAAGCAGAGATGCGCTCGGTGACACTGCCACAACTGGAGACTATTGGTCGGCCTGGAGGAGGATTATAGGGCATTTTGAAATCTTTATGGATCTTAGGGAGGAGGTAAAAGACGGGGCAACGAGGTGAGTTGGGAATAAGTAGGGAGATATCTTTTTTCGAGAGTCCCTCGCGGACGGAGTGATTTTTAAGTAAATTAACCAGTTCTAAACGGAAGTTATGGGTGGGATCAGAAGGAAGAGAAAGGTAAAAGGTTTGATCAAGGAGTTGTCTCATAACCTCTCCGCGGTAGACGGAACGGTCAATGAGAACCACTGTTGATCCTTTGTCGGCAGGCATAATAAGAAGGTCGGGATTGTTGGACAAGGTCTTGATAGCCCTTCTTTCGAGAGGCTTAAGGCTGTCAGGGGGACTGAGAGATTTAAGGAAACTAGGGTTGGAAGTTTTACTGAGTAGAAGTGTTATAAATTGTTCTAGAGGGTGAGAAGCAGATAGAGGTGGTGGTTCATTCGGGGAAGGAGGTTTGAATTTAGCGAGCGAGGTATGGACTTTGTGGCTAAGGGGATCCGGTTCGTTATTTTGTGATTTGAAAAAATACATCCATCGGAGAGACCTACAGAACATTTGTATATCCTCCATTAATTTTATATGGTTCACTTTAGGAACTGGGCAGAAAGAGAGTCCCTTGGAAAGAACACTCTTTTCATACGTTGTAAGAGAATGAGAGGAAAGATTGCAAATATTTAGATTCTTTTCGGGGGGTTTCATGGTAGTATAATGGTCTTGGTAACTGCTTGGAAAATTGGTTGAAGGCTCAGATACGGGTGTGGTGGAAGGAGAAAGTGTAACGGAGGGTTCAAAATTATTTAAAAATACTGGAGGATGGCATAGCGGACTTTTTGGGGAACCAGAGGGGATCTGAAAAGGGAGAGTCAGGCCTGCTCTGAAGTAGCTACAGATAAGTTTAGAAAGTTTTTTGGAACAAGAGGATCGGGCCATATCAAGGTACTTTTGGGCAGTGAACAAATGCTGATTAATATTAATGATGTAGCTAGGTGAAAGAGAAAGTAAAATTTTAATAACAGAATTGAGTTTGTGTAAGTAAGAAATACGGAGTTGTTCATAATGACGAAGTGTAGTCGAAGTTAGTTCGAGGGAACACAAAAACCCAAAGGCAGCAATCTGACCTCGGAAGGATGGAGGAATAGCAGATAGAGGAACTTTCACTGTTAATCCATTGGGAGGAATGTTAAGCCCAAGACAGGTAGTAAGGAATTCAATGTGGGACGTGCATTTAATAAGTTTGAGGGAAAGGAATTTTACCTGGTTTAACCAAAAGGGGATAGGGTTCTGCATGATGAAACAATCAAACCTGAATGCACAGAAAAAAATATATATTATATATATATATATATATTATATATATTATATATATATATATATATATATGAAAAAAGACAACAAATAGAAGAAGCGAGAAAACTTACTGGGTCGATATTTCGAACTGAAGTTCGTCGTCAGGGAGAAGAAGGGAAGAAGAAGGGAAGAGGAAGAGGCCTTATTTATATATATATATATATATATATATATATATATATATATATATATATGATCAAACCACAATATGAAATGGGGAAAAAAAAGACCAAGATTTTTCAACCGTAACAAGCGGTCTTCGTCCGAGTCAAAACCTCAGTTGGGTTTTGACTCTGTCGAAGACTCTTTGTTACGGTTGAAAGATCTTAGTCTTTTTTTTTCCCATTTCATATTGTGGTTTAATCATTGATTGTTGTTTCACGTGTTTATGTATATATATATATATATTATATGATATTCACTACCATTTGTGTGAAAGAAAACATAAGAAGAGCTTTAAACAAAAACAGTTGATATAAATAAACATTAATCAAAAAATAAAAAAAAGTTTTGTGATCGCTTTTATGTGTATTTAGTTTGGAGAACCTGATTTATAGTTTACCTACTACAATAAGGAAAATAGCTAGGAGACTATAATCTGTGAATAAAAAGGTCGTGAATGTGGAAACTGCGATGAATGAATGAATGAATACATCTTTATTGAGGACCATTTGCCCAAGTTATACAGACTGGGGTAGCCGTACTGAGAGCACTGGGTGCTCCCCACCAGGCTTTTTCCCCTTCGTTCCTTAATAACAATTAATAAATAATTAAAAATAAAAATAATAATAATATTAATATACAAAAAATAATATTAAAAACAATTAAAAATAATAATAACAATAATTTTAATAATAATAATAATAATAATAAACATGAATATGTAATGATATTGTAATAATAAGTATAATCATGGTAAAAGTATTAATAATAATAATAATTCTAAGATAGTAATAATAATAATGTACACTAATGATAATATATATCATTATAATTTAATGTAATTTAATGATTCTTTAAATTACAAACTTAAATCAACTTTCTTTTACCTGGAACAAATATATATTCCCCACTTAAGGGTTTAAAATGACCCCTTTTCAAGCACTGGAAGGATGCAAGACACTTGGCACCAAATGTACTGCCTGGTACCCTATCAGGGATTAACCTTGTCCTAAGGGACTCAAAAATACTAAATCAGGAAACTGTAATATACACAGAACCACTGAACGCATTGCAGTCATAGCATAGCGAACTCTCGCCTTCTGTCGTCCTGAACTTTAGCATCAAATACAGACTTAGCACATTACTCATCATGAACCATTTAATTAATAGTTCTTTATATTTAAACTATCAATCGTGCTAGAAGTACATATAATTTAGAATTGTTCGAAACATCTAGCCACCTCATATATGACTGCTATAATATGGAATCAAGTAGATCTGCTCTCAATACCCAGTACAAATTCAAAAAAAAAACATTGTTTCATTCTGTAAATTCTCATACGTATAGCATTGATTGCACTTTTTTACTATAATAAAAATTTGAAATTATTTGTTATTATTGATATTAAATTAGTTTAAATTAAGCTTATCAGCTTGTCAATTAATTAAATATTATATTTATTTAATACTTTTGCTTTATTTTGCAAACAATAAATTTTTATTTACTATACATAAATAAATTTATAATTTCAATAAATAAAAAAAGGATTGAGAACAAATATTTGTAAAGGCTTGCGACAACAATAACAATTTAAACAATATTAAGTTCTACAACATAAACATAAATACGCTATGCCAGAATGAAATATGTAAGAAATTCATAAAAATGCAAATATCTATGCTCAATAAATTTTAAAATTTCAGAATAAACATTAAGTGGCTATTCAATTAAGAAAACACATTTTTTGAAGTTATTGCTGAAATTCTCCACATAACATATACAAGTATTATTTAGAAAAATAATGTATTTGAAGTATATGGTTTTCCTCTCATAACTGAACAACTTTAACTGTTGTCAGATTATATATCTTGAGGCTAAGAGATCAAAGAATCCACAGAGCTAACACGACTTTTAATAAGCTTTCTCTTAATTATCCTAAACTTCTGTAACTGTTCATGTAAATTTAAAATACTAGTTATAAGTTCCAAGGGCTAATCCTTTCTTATACAGTTTTTTGTAAACCAAAACTATTTTTATGGTTCAGTTCTGTAAATTGTAAACGGGACGCGGATTCTCGACTCGTTCCAGTCTTTACCTCCACATTATAATCAGAAAGGATATTACATATTTCAGTTTAAAATGTTGTTACTTAACAAATAGTAATCATGTAACATAAACGTGAAGAAACTCATTGCCACTTTGAACAGTTGTTTTCTTGATAAAACTACATCATGTAAAAATTTTATATATACGAGGTGTGATCAAAAAGTAAGGACACTTTTTAATTTCGCGCACTCCGTACACTCTAATTTCAAAATTAGTTTTTTTTTGTTCAGTTTGTTCACTCGTCATGATCGTATGTTCACATTTTAACAATATAGCATATGCTGTTTTTATGTCATAGACTAGGTGAGAAGAAGACGCTGAAACTTCATTGCATTTGGTCAAAAATTAGCTCCATGAATTGGTTAAGAAGAAAAATGTTTAAGTGAAGGAGAGAAAGAGTGAGATAGCCGGAAGGAGAAGGATGGAGGGAGAGAGAGAGGGTGGGAAAAAAGAAATTTTAAGTTTGTTATTTTATCTGTAACTAAAAATATTCAAAATTTTATGGTAAATCTGAATAATAATTTGAATAATGCATTACTTATAACAAAGTATGGTAAATTAAATAAAGAACTGTATAAAATGTTCACACGCCTATTACTATGGAGTTTGTTTTAAATTAGTGTTCTTAAAGTGAAGTTATTTAAAGTATAACTCTTAATTGTAATCAGCTGTAGCCGGGTCAACAGAAAACTAATATTTATAAATAAACAGCTATCCTAGTGGTACTCTCTTTCTCGCTCACTCACTCTCACTCGCTCTCTTTCTTTCCCACTCCCTTCTCTCCCATTTCTCTCTCATCCCATCACTCTTTCTACATCCCTCTTATCTCCTTTTTTCCCACCCATCTCTCTCTCCCTCCATCCTTCTCCTTCCGGCTCTCTCACTCTTTCTCTCCTTCATTTCCTCTTTCCCACCCCCTCCCACCCCATTCCTTTTTTTACCTCCCTTTTTATCTCCCTTTCCTTCACCCATCTCTCTCTCCACCTCTTTATCTTTCTTTCTTTCTCTCTCTCTCTCTCTTCCCTCTCTCTCTCCCTCTTCCCCTCTTTCCCACTGCCCTGTCACCCCATCCTCTCTCTCTCACTCTCTCTCTCTCCCTCACTCTCTCTCTTTCATCCTTGCATCATATCACTCTTGCGCAAGCACTGGCCAAAAGTTCAATTTAGCACATATCCATCAACTGAAAACTCAAGATCACAATAATTAAATCATTAACAATAACAAGTTTTGATATATTACTCTAATTTTACTAGTTATCTTCTTTGGAACGAATGTCGTCGATTCAGTCAGTGTTATTTTGAATACAGTTGTATTGATACAATACTAAAACACTTACTGACATAAACGTTTGCACATTTATTGTTTCTTCACAATATTTATCCATTTCATCAATGCGAATAATTTAATAAAGATCATACTTCTTAGTAATTTAATAATTTTTTTCAAAATACGTTAATTACAGCATATTTATCCTTTTTTAATTTATGTATATAATTTTACAACAGGGAAAACCTAATATTCTAAAATATAAGCATCTTCAATACAAGTTTTACGGATAAAGTAAGACCAATAATTATAAAAATCCTAAACATTTTGATGAATACATGTGGGATTTTATCAAGATTAGATAGACATGACAAATTTTGTAAGGAACACACATTCTCTTATAGATTAATCATTCCATTATTTAATAGTCAGCTAATTTCCCCTTAGAGTCCAATCAATTTTTTGATAATAACATTTTTAAAAATGCTGTATAATTATTTTAAGACTAAGTTAAGTAGTAAAGAAACCAGGTTACTGTAGGATCGGTTCCATCAATGATATCTGCTAGATGAAAGGGTTACATAAACACTCCAGAATAATATGCCCCTTTGCAAATTAGTCTACCAAAATTAGGATAATGTCGATCACCTGCTAATGGTGTCCCTTGCATAATCTGACGCAGTCAATACAGGACTACCTACAATACGCTATCAATTTACCACCTCTAGAAAATTAATACTTGTCAAATCCTGACAACGTACGATTTTAAGATGGTTTTGCATCTCAGTCATAAAATCTTAAAAAATAATAAAGAACTCAGAGGATAGTTTTTTATTTGCGTCATGATTTCCAAATCAATTCTTGTGGTGAAGACATTATCTACATGTACAGAGATATGAAAATATATATACAAAGGAACTGTTTTCAAATACTTATCCGAAAAACAATGGTGGATAATGTGTTCTATTTTATTTTACCAAAGTATCTTTAAATCAAACAAATATTAAACTTACATAAAAGTTAGAGGAATATTATAAAAATTTAAACGATTCAAAATTTAATCATTTAATTATAATAATTTGTTATTAAATGTTCACAATTCTGTCTGATATACCTTTCGTGATTTTTAGGAAAGTGCAACTCCTTTATTCTTTGGTACTAATATTATTATAAGCAGGTCGTATATCCAGGTTGATCTTACTTCCGGAATTCTATAACTCTCCTTATTCAAGTGTTTTTGGTTTAAGTTTGGTTTAAATGACTTTTGTATACTCCGAGTGTGGTGCAAATAAGATTTGCATATACACTTAATTTATTCCAACGTTCACACTTACAGCTTTTTATAAACACTTAATTTAATACAAACTGAGAAAAAAAATACCTAAGACACTGACGAGTGAATGTCACAGTGTAAATAACAGGCAAGTTTTGCTCTTAAAGAAAAGCATGAGGGTGGGACTTCAGCTGGTCGTAACTTTCTTAGAACATCGCATAGAGACTAGTGACGGCCTACATTGTCTTCCTCCAAAAATATCAAAACACTTTGGTATTGTAGACACTATGTCCTTTTTAACTTTACTATAAGTAAAGTATAGTGATTGTGAAAAAAATCTATCTAAAGATTTTGGCAGAATTACATGTTTAGGGGTCCCCAAAGTAGCTTTATGACGTTTTATCGATGATTCTGTGTGTGTGTGTGTGTGTGTGTGTGTGTGTGTGTGTGTGTGTGTGTGTGTGAGTGTGTGTGTGAGTGTATGTGTGTGAGTCTATTCAAATGTTTTGTTGACGGTACAGTCCACAATCTTTTATAGATAAAATTAATATTCTGCACAAAAATGGGCCTCATAGTTTATGAAATTTTGCCAAAAAATTAGCAATTTATAAAAAAAATCCCTGAAATTTTAATTTCCTCAAAGAACAATAAAACTATAAAAACTGAATATTCATCCTGGACTTATTGGCAGGTTTATTTAAATTGTTTACATTGACTTGGAAATTTTTTTTAATGAATCGACTGAAATAAAACTTATGTTTATAGATATTAAAAAATTTGAAATAATTTAATGTCTTATATGAGATATAAGAAGAATAATATTTTTGCATGTAAAAAATCAGCGCCTACCAAGTATATAAGTTCTGATGCTTTCCATACTATGACAGATATATCTAACAAAATGCTGAATCCTTTTTTTTACTCCAAAATGCAACATCTAATCAAGGATGGTGCATCCTTGAACAAAACTTAATATCAGATGTAGATTTCCTTCTGTTTATGAACTATATTATCTTAGGTATACTGAAGTATGAGTAATGGACTATTTTATTCTATAAAAGAACTATGTGATTGACAAATACCCTGTTTTTTTCACTATTCTAGTCTAAAAGTTTATATTTATTCTTTAAAACATTTCCAAAAATCCGAATACACTTTTAGTTGAATAACGTTGTTAATTTTGCACACATTTTAAGTTACAAATACATCAATTCTTTGAAAAAGTAGAAGAAGGACACTGCGGACAGATTAAAATTAAGAAGCGATAACGCGTTTGTGAAGTACACATTAACACCTGTTGGCGCTAAATGATAACAGTGCCTTCAACTTAGACACCAATTATTATGGATTAATTTAATGTACTCAGTTATTTCCTATAAAAAAAATTTTGCTGTTGCAAGATTCATATTTTCACTATCAGTGATACTAGTCAAATAACTTTTATCAATAAAACTTTCCTAAACAAAACAAAATAATATATTTCAATATGTTTCAAATACTCAAAACAGTATTTGAAATAACATATGTAGTTATAAACTAAATATTATTAGTGTAATTGATAGATTGATGAACACAGTCCAATAGTACAATAATAAATACAAAATATTCTATTTAACAATTGGTTAAATGATATCTATCATTTAGATTCAGAATAAACATGTAGATAATTAAAAAGTATATATTATAGTAAATGAAATAGAATTAATAAAAAAAGATATTCACATTAAAGAAGCCCTTTTGACTTTAAGATAGCAATACAGAGTAAACAGAGAAATATAAATGATAGAAATTTTTAAATTGTTAAAACAACAAAAAAGTTTTTTTCAATACATTTTAACCAATTTTGACTAAAGATTGATTGTGAAAGCTATTGAAGAGAAAAAAATCATTATGTTGTTAACCAGTTTGAACTTTTTTACTCATAGTAAAGTTGAGTGTAGGCCACTCGAGATTTTTTTCTATAAGGACGAAGATACACCCCGTCATTGAAATAGATTTATGATAAAAAAGATCCTAAAAAGTAGGTTACATACTATTTCAATTAAAAAAATGAGAAATAATTATTTTAACCATGAATTTGCTTTCTCAACGTTCAAGTTTTTCAAGGTTCTTTTCTCTGACATCCAAATATATTGATTACAACTTTCCCTATCGACTCAATGCTTACCCTTTCACATTTGGTTTATTCATTAATATTCTATAGCGGTACTAAAACTTGTTGACTAACTGCTATTTGCTAAAACTCGAAGTATGTAAATAGTAAAATTTAATTAATAATCAAATCACTTGAATATAAATATATATTTTTTCTTTTTTCAGCGCCACTTGATTAAAAACTTCAACTGTTTTAATTTAGAGATTATATCTGTCTACTCTGTATAATTTAATAAATACGAATGCGTGTATATCATTAATTCAATATATTTCTATATCGGTTATTAAAGAAATAGTTATTTAGTAACATATCTAAATTGCTGATAAAATAATGCAAAGGCCCATTTACCAACAGTCTGTTCGTAGGACTACAATTATCCCACATGTTTGGTAGTCCGACCCCAGTAGGGATCATCTCGCTATCCCGGGTCCGGAGTTCATTCAAAGTCCCCACCAAAACTGGACCATTCCTACTGATTGTGCTCTAATCAACGAAAAAAAAGATACTATTTCACGCAGTGATAAGTAAAACTCACCTAAATGCCAGTCAAACTCAACAGATACAGTGATAAACGAATATTCCACGAAGATATATCCAATCTTCGGTTTGGAACAACAGCCAGGTTGGGTTGGCTGTTGAGCCAACATTGGTTGAGATACCAATTTTCATTATTTTTAGAAGATAATTTTGACATCATTTTTTTTTTGTAATATAGAAAATTCATTTTTATTGTTTTTAAAGCAATTACTTTTGCTTATACCAAAAGGAAGAAACAATTAAAAAGTTAAAACTTGCTTCGTCGTGATACACCAACAAAAAGAAATTTTTTGTTAATTAACAATGTTTGATATCATGTAAAAATGAACTTGCAACAGAAACTTGTCTGGAGGTAAATATGAACTCATATGAAATTTGTACCGATTTACGCTTAGTAATAATAATTGATACAGCAATCTTAATAAAAAGTTATTTATCTCAGAAATATAAATAAATAAATTAATAACAAAGTTATTCAAAACATATCAACTGTTTTATATGTTCTTGTTAAGGTTTTTTTATCTATTTTGTTAACTGATACTTAACAGTTTTTAATATTTAATATATATATTGATTAAAAACATCTTTTTCTTTTTTGTTTTACCACTAATTCTGTTGCCTTACAAAATATATAAAGTACAAAATACAGAACGGTGGTTCAAAGCAACTTACTAACAAGTGCAAAGTAACATATGACACACCACACTTAATGTACCAAATACATAGAAATTTGAAATTGCATTGAAATGTGCAATTAGAGGAAATTTCAAGAGAAGGCAAAGTGAGAGAAACATCTCCACATTGAAAAAACGAATCCAAAAGTTCAAAATATCAGCTGCAATATGTTTCGGTTGCTTTAAGTATCCTATACTATTTCATAGTTTATATATACAAATTAAATGAAATGAAACGATTTCACGAACTAAAAAAACTAGATTCACAAAAGGAATACACAGAAAAGAAATTACAGAAACTCACTACTACCTTCTACTACTTGATGAATTTTGAGCCATAATATTATTCTCAAGATTGCACATATAAAAGTTCACAAATGTGACCCCTAGTGGGGAACCCATCGCCACACCGTCAATTTGGTAGTATAAGCTTCCGTCTATGTGGGAAAATGGATTTTCCCATCATGGAAGCCTCGTATATACTGCAGGTATATAGATGATTGCTTTGTGTTGATGGATAAACCTCAGCACATGGAAGAATTTAAGTTGGCATTCCAAGCTAACTCAGTATTAAAATTTACGCATGAGATGAGTAACAAAAATTGCCTAAACTTTTTGGATGTTGCAATTAGAATAAATAAAGAAACCAGGCAGTTCGATACATCAGTCTTTGTGAAGGCTACCAACAGTGGAATTCATCTAAGCGGTAGAAGTGAGTGCCCCGAAAGATACAAGGACGGAATGATCAAGACGCTCATACATAGGGCATTTAAAGTATCCTCTAGTTGGGTTCTGTTTGAGCAGGAGGCTGAAAGACTTAAACAAGTCCTCATTAATAATGGTTACAGCAACAAACGGTTTTACTCAATCTTAGGAAGTACTATAAACAGGCTCCGGAACAGTGATCTTCAGAATGTAATCCAAGATAAAGGTACAACTTTTACAATATATTATAATAATCAATATTCAGAGGCTCATAAGGTAGATGAACGTGTACTAAAGGGGATAATAGCGGCCAATACAACCTGCCTCAATCCTGACGATCAGCTAAAACTGAAGATTTTTTATAGAGGCTCAACAACAGCGAGCATGGTAATTAGGAATTACCTTCAGAAGAAGTCAACACTCCAAAGAACCAACATAGTGTACGAGTATCAATGTAACACAGGGAACTGTGAGTCCCTACAATCTACATATTTTGGTTCTACTACTACTACATTATCGAGAAGGTTGACAATGCACCTCACTTCAGGTGGACCCAAGGAACATGCTTTAATTGCCCATGGCATTAAGTTAACTAAAGAAATGCTAATTAACAACACAAGGATCCTGCAACAGGAAAATGACCAAACAAGATTACGCATAATTGAAGCATTATTCATTATGGAGAAACAACCTGCCTTGAACAAGCAAGGTGAAGCGTTTAGACGAATTTTAAAATTATACGAAGGAAAGATGAAAAGCCAGAAATGTGATGAGATTGCCTGCCCTCTGTGATTTGCACAAGGAACTCTACACTTGGTAACCATTGCCTGTGTATAACCTCTCCTTGTCATCTAACCATTTTTAGTTATCACAAAAATTAAGGCGTTGAATGTAATATGTAGTGTTAATTTAATTATAAATGTTTTTAAGTTATGTTTAGTTATGTATAGTTTATTTAAGATTTTGTACAACTATAATCCTTGATAATGGTCAGTGAGGACCGAAACATGTCGGGCTATGTAAATAAAAACTTTGGTCAACTAAACTATCTTGTACCACAAAAATGGAGAAAGTGTATTAGAGAAATCGAGAGATTCAGTAGAAAAGTTGTGAGATTAAAAGTAGGCATACAATTTAACAAGACATGCATAAACGAAGGTCTGCTCCCGAAATATACGAATATATAATATATATATATATATATATATATATATGTAGCAAATGCACCTACCCTATCTCCTACAAGATTTCTTGTACCTCTGGTAACTGCGTTTACCGTTTGGATTGCACCCAGTGTGATGCTTTTTATGTGAGTTTGGCTTCCACCAAGTTAAGCCTGCGTATGAATAATCACAGGTCGTCTGTTGGTAAACGCAGTGACTTTCCCGTTGCTACTCATGACTGTTTCCTTGTACAGGTTTTGAGACAGATAACTGATAACAATTCAAAAGTCACTCTGAGTGCTTAAGAAGAAGCTTTTATTAATCTTCTGGGGGGTAGAACTGCTCCTGGCCTTACCCTCAATGGTTGATTATTCCTTTTATTTATTTTAATCTCTTAGTATATCTTTTGTTTACTTACTTATTTTTATTTTTGTTAGGGTTTTTTTCACCTGTGCTAATAGTTTTTGTTTTCATTCGTTATAATTTATTTTCATTTTCTGTCTTTATCTATTCTTGCCTCCTCTCCCTCCGTAAGTTGGCTACACTGTTCTGTGCTTCTTCAAGACCAGAACAAGTTCTGTGCTGCGGAGCGACTCGTTTCTATCTTCCTGATGACGATGACATCGAAATATAGTAGTGAGTTTCTGTTTCATTTGTGTGTGTTCTTTGTGTCAATTAGTTTATATATATATATATATATAAAGATTTCACATAAACACGTGAAATAACAATCAATGATCAAACCACAATAAGAAATGGGAAAACAAGACTAAGATCTTTCAACCGTAACAAGCGGTCTTTGTCAGAGTCAAAAACCCAACCCGAAAACACAGTTGGGTTTTTGACTCTGACAAAGACCGCTTGTTACGGTTGACAGATCTTAGTCTTGTTTTCCCATTTCTTATTGTGGTTTGATCATATATATATATATATATATATATATAAAGATTTCACACTCCAGTTGTTTTTTTGACCCTGACGAAGACCGCTTGTTACGGTTGAAAGATCTTAGTCTTGTTTTCCCATTTTCATATTGTGGTTTGATCATATATATATATATCTATATATATATATGTATATTGTAATTTTCTTGAGGTTTGAGGTCCAATGATTAAAACTAGTCCATTTGCCGACGTTTCGACATATATTTATGTCATCTTCAGGGCTACAACATGATTGTTTTACAATTAGCACTACTATTACTACTATTTGGTAATTTATTACATTTTAATATGTTCGGTAACAAAGAGGAATTTTTTGATAAACAATTATTACGACTATGGATTATTTTGTTATACATTAACATAAGGATATTGTTATAATTAGTCTATTGCTTTAGAATTATTGCATAAGTATAGAGATCACTATTTGATTACCTTGGAAATCTGTTTATGTTGCAGCATTCTTCTTTAATACTGTTTCATGATGGTTACTATTTGTTTTCTGGGAGGTTTCTTTACGGTTATGTTCTGTTTTGCTTGTTTTAGTACACAGTGTTTTTTTTCTCATATTTTTTTTCCTATTTTTATTTTTTTTTTGTTTTGTTTTTTTTTTATTATATTATTTTTACTGGGTTGCCTATTCTTCATTTTTTAGTCCCTATGGTTTGTTTTCTTGTATTGTGTAAAAATGTTTGTATAAATTTGGCTAAATTTTTCTATGTCTGTTCTAGAGTTGCAAGTGTTTTTCGTTTGTCTATGTATATATAAATATATATGTACGAGTTCAAAATCTCTTTTTGTTCTGTTATACTAAACTTATAATACCCTTCTAACTGCAAAATTAAAATAGACGATTTAAAACAAAAACTAATAGATCACGGTTTGAATAAACCGTTTCTAATGTTTACAATATTTGATGCATTAAATTTAATTAAAGATGATTCAATAGTATTTCTTAACAGCACTGATTTTTCATAAGTAATTATTTTAGCTCTGGTCCAATCGATATGACGATTTTCATTATTTACGTATATGTAACAATAAGGCGCTACTTTTTTCCTGTCTGCTTAAGTTGTATTAATGTTGTTTGACCCGTGCCTTTAATGATTTACCAGTTTGATCAATATAAATTTTATAGTAACTTTTGCAGAGGATATTTCATAATTAGGGGTAAATAAATACCCCTAAACTCCAGTACCCTTAAAGAGTTTTTTATTGGCATATTGCCTACGTTATTACGATTAGAAAGAACCATGTATATTAAAATCAAGAACGCACAAGCCTAGGAAGAGGATCCAATGACTCATGATACGGTATATATATATATATATATATATATATATATATATATGTGTGTGTGTGTGTGTAAGCTGGAAACACTGGTTGTCAGCTAATATTAGAGTAACCTGTTTGTTTACTTTTATATGGACTTATTGTTTAATTCTTTTGTGATTATTATTATCTATTAGTAATTGTTCTTATAATTTTAAAAACTTAAAATTTCATATGATTTTAGCAAGTAAGACTGCAATAAAAAATTCAATTTAAGCCATCAAACCAATTTCAGGACATAGGAAATTTTGTATTGGAATCCATGAAGCTAAACGACAATATTTTGAAGAAAAAGAAAATATGTGCTTTTAAGATACCATTAGAGGAGGTGGTGGATAAATCTACTGAAGATGAGTATTTGCAGTATGAATCTAATCTAGAAAAAAATTGTATTTAACTGGTTGATGGCCATTTAAATATTCATTTTTGATCATTTTTGTTGATAAGGGCTGGGTAATTGTTCGAAAAGCTTACAGTTACAAGTATCTTGGAGGTTCACTAATTGATTTTGCTTTAACTAAGGAGAGATTGTATTTAGAAGCTGAACCAGGTATGACTGAAATTTCACGCATCAATCTTATTGTGGTTAGTTTACCTTAAGCTCAGAAGCAGTTGGATTGCCAACATATAACTGCTGTTGATAAATAGTTTACTGAATCGCGTAAGTTGGGAGACACAGGGATAGACTACCTGAAAATAAAGTTGTTCCATTGAAAAAGGAAGATGATACACGGTCATGTATATTCATGATACATGTTCACAAGAAAAGCGATACTGATAATTTCCGTAAGCCATGTAACATCTATGAATCTCTTGGTTGGAGCAACTGATACCATTTACTGGTGGATTGCCGGAACAAGGATTTAAAGAAAGAAAGGCTGAAGTCAAATTTTGTTGACGTTTAAGTACAGACCGTAACTGACGAGTCCTCATAAACATTAATTATACATATATATATATATATATATATATAAGAATTATATAAAACGATTCCACGGACTAAATAAACTATATTCACAGAAAGAGCACACATAAAAGAGAGCCCCTGCTTGTCTTCGGAGCGATCACATCTTTATATATATAAATGATTAATATGTATGATCGTTAAATCTGAAACACTCATTAATTCAGTGGTTCTTGAGTTTCTTAAATAATGTAAATTTATGTTTGAAAATTTTTTTTAGAGTTATTATAAACCTTCATTTATCCATGAAAAAAAACACCCACATAGAACTACAGTACAATACACCTAGAGTACCATAGTGTTATGAATTGAAATAATCTATAAATAAACACTTAAATTCTACTTCATATTTTCTGTCTTACTAAGATTTACATGCCGAGTTATTTATGAATCATTTTTTGTACCACGTCTGAATAAAGAATTAGATCCGAGAAAACATTAAAAACAAATATTTACATACCACTAACCGTCTCTCTTCTCTCACCATAGACACTTAAAGCTGTTCATGAAATATGATGTTTGCAAAGACAGAAGGTTAGAATAAAAACCCAAGTTTGAAAAAAATATAAAACTGATTATTTTTAATATGCTCAGCTGCAGTAGTAATGATTATAAAAATCATTATCATCTTCCAATAACAAAAATTCAATTCTTTATAAAATATATTTTTTTTTAAAAATATTCCAGTTATTTGAATTAGAATGTAGTATTAGAGACACAGTAATAAATAGGTCTACTCGGTGCACAGTGGCTAATAGAACAAATTCAATGGTTAAAATAGAAAATATAAATATTGTAAAAAAAAAAAAGATAAAATACTGAATACCAACAAAACATGAACCAAATGAATAACACATAATAAAGAACTAAATCAAAATTGGTGACTGGACAAAAAGTTATACAATAAATCTAAAAGAATTGTTTTATATTAGAATTTATTGAATATTGCAAGCTCTGACGCCATTGTAACAGTCCTGGCGTTAATGAGTGAGCAGATATATCAATTGTACAAACTACTCATTGTGTATACTACGATTAAAAGAAAAGAACATTGAGAAACAACACAAAACACATCAAAATTCGACCTTGTTATCTTCAGGAGTTGAAGAAGAAGAATATTAGCTCTGCTCTTTCTTCATCCCCAGATGACTTTCGAGGTCGAAATATTGATGCTAGTTTTGCTGTTATTTCTCCGTGTTCTTTTCTTTTTAATCGTTTGAGAATTTGTCCGAACGTATCATTTCATATTTTGAAACAATATATATACATACATACAAAAAATCAAATGAAACAATCCATAGAAATTTAGATAAAAACTATAACGGCAGCAACACAAAGATAATTCAGAGTCTATGTATATCCATATAAATATGTGTGTGTGTGTGTGTGTGTGAACAAATTTTTACCATTTTACGATTTTATAGTATCTATCAGTTAATAGATATAGAAGCTAACCATAAGCTGTCTTATGATAAGTGCAGACAATTTTTTTTCCAGATGACAAGTTTCAAAACTTAGAACCGAGCTCTTTACTAGTTCTTTTCCGTGTATGTTTTCTCAATAATTTTCCTATATAAATATATATATATATAGTTCAATGTAAATAAAGAAACGTAGGGAAATTAAAAACACGCACTTACAGTCTCTAATTTTCGGTTGAACCGTCTTCAGGAGAGATAAGAAAGGGAAACCAAGCGCACTGGTACAGAGACGGTTGGAGATCAAACCGTCTCTGTACCAGTGCGCTTGGTTTCCCTTTCTTATCTCTCCTGAAGACGGTTCAACCGAAAATTAGAGACTGTAAGTGTGTGTTTTTAATTTCCCTACGCGTCTTTATGTACATTGAACTGTATTTGTCCGTTTCGGATCGTATTTTCATCAAAAAAGTATATATATATATATATATATATATGAAGATTTCACATAAACACGTGAAATAACAATCAATGATCAAACCACAATAAGAAATGGGAAAACAAGACTAAGATCTTTGAACCGTAACAAGCGGTCTTCGTCAAAGTCAAAAATCTAAACTGAACCCAAAATTGGGTTTTTGACTGTGACGAAGACCGCTTGTTACGGTTGAAAGATCTTAGTCTTGTTTTCCCATTTCTTATTGTGGTTTGATCATATATATATATATTATATATCAATGATCAAACCACAATAAGAAATGGGAAAACAAGACTAAGATCTTTCAACCGTAACAAGTGGTCTTCGTCAGAGTCAAAAACCCAACTGAACACTAGATGCAGAAATCATCTGGTGAGGAGTTGAGAAGAGTGGGAGGGAAGAGTGGTATTTTAAAAGGGTGAAAGCGCAGGAAAGGACTAATGTCCAGAAAGGGATGTTTGGGGAAACAAAGGAGTACAGTAAGAAAAAGTAAAAAAAACTATCCGCTAGCTGTCAACCCTCTTAGAAGAGGCTATTGCCCTTGTGACGAAAGTATCAAGTTTGAAGAGACCGTTACTAATGTTTATAATATTTGATCTATTAAATTTAATTAGAGACGATTCAATAATATTTCTTAACAAAATTGATTTTTCATAGGTAATAAATTTAGCTCCTATCCAATCAATATGATGATTTTCATTTTTTATATGCAGGAATAAAGCACTACTTTTTTCCTGTCTACTTACCTTATATTGGTGTTGTTTTACACGTGTCTTTAATGATTTACCAGTTTGACCAATCATAAAATCATAAAAAATCAAACTCTCGTTGCTAACGTTTCGGTTTTATTTAAAACCTTTTTCATAGGCATCTTCTTCATACACTCTTCTTAAATTCTCATAAAAATCCATATTTCTTCTTATATAGACCCAAATATATATATAACAGATTCAATAATATATCGACCGTTAGATGGAATAGGTTTTAATATGAAAAAAGTTTTAAATAAAACCGAAACGTTGGCAACGAGAGTTTGATTTTTTATCCTGGAAAATTGACCGAACCCCGATTAGAGAGCACACCTATTCTATCTAACGGTCGTATATATATATTGGAAGGACTGCTTCCAACTTTTACGAATATATATATATATAAAATAAGGTTTCACAATAAACACGTGAAATAACAATCAACGTTCAAACCACAATAAGAAATGAAAAAAAAGGCTAAGACTCATAGTGACTCTGAGAACTTCAGAAGAAGCTCTTATTAGTCTTTTGGGGGGTAGACCTGCTCCTGGGCTTAACCTCAGTCGTTGATTATTCCTTTTATTTATTTTAATTTATATTTTGTTTACTTATTTATTTTTATTTCTGTTTGGATTTTTTAATTGTGCTAATAGTTTTTGTTTTAATTTGTTTTAAAGCCTCAGTAGGTTGGCTACACTGTGTTTTGCTAGATAGTGTTTTGCTTAATTAATTTTGTCATTTTATATTAATTATGTATATAAAATAGTGGCTTCTGTAGGAAGAGAAGAAAGTAGTTTTAAAGGTCGAGAAGACTAGGAAGAACGTTATCAATGTAGATGCTGCAGTATTTAATAATACGTATCTGGAAGACTTGCGGCCAGTGTGTGGCAACAATAGCAAATCTCACAACTGGGCAGCTCTAAGAGTGAATGTGACAATTGAATAGAGAGGAAAGCTTGTATCGAGACTATTACAATAAAAAGATTCAAGCAACGATCCTTAAAAACTAGATGATAAATGTCAGTGCCATAAGAGCGTTATTGACAATGAGCTCATGTCTCTAACTACCAACCAGGTTTTCGTAACCACCAGTAGTACAGGGAAATGACCTTAGTTAGGAAGTAAGGTGTTAATATAGAAGAAGGTATCAGAGAGAAACAACCAAAATTTTTTAAAATTTAACGTTATTACACACTATTACCAATAACTAACGTTATTACATACACCTCACAGCTTGATTTTTAAAAAGAAATTTCATAAAACTGCAAAAAAAAATCAGGCAGATCACGGACATGACTATTTAAAAAACCGTCAAAGGTGTGCAATACATACTTATATCCGTAGAAGGTTGCATCTAAATTTCACAATATGCAGAGTGATAAGAGAAAATTTCAAGTCATAACGAGGAATCTACTATAGTTTATAATGTTAAGATGCAATCCAATAAAATCATTAAGGCATAAGGAATTATAATCTTTTTTTAGCCAGGAGTAAAAACTTTTGAACTAAAAAAACTTAAACTTTTACATTACAGGAAAAATAGGAATGTTATCAGAACAATATATTGCAGTAAAAAAGAATAAAAACTGAAAGCTTTGAAAGTCTAATTTGAACCTGGAAATCTTACTTCACTTCCTCACCATCACTCAATAAGAATTTAAATATTTGCAATCTCTTCTCTCACTCACCAACCACTCTTGAATAAGATATCCTTTTAAAAGTGACTCTTCTTTTTAAAGAAATCCACTAAAGCTTGTAAGATGTGCAGATGTTCTGCTAATCCCTTTCGTTCGAGGCATTATTTTCAATCTGAAAAAGAAAACATAAAACATTCTGACCATAAAGTTCATCCCTCTTTTAGTATGTTCAATCATCCCTCCTCTAACGAACATCCACCCCTTTCTGCCTCACAGTTTCTTAAAAACAATATATCACACACCTTCTTAGTATTACTTTTAGCCCTAATTTTCTTAAGTTCTTTATTCTTTCTGGTAGCTTTAATCATTTAAAAAGAAGGGCCATCAAAGCCTTGTTCTCAAATCACTTCCTTTTAATATACCAGCAAAAGCTCAACAGTTGTTCTTATGAACAGTTCTGGCTATCGCAGAATCAAGGAGACAGCTAATTGACCAGAATTTTTACCTTTCCCTTCCTTTCAATTTTTTTCCCAAACTTCGAAATGAAACTGGTAGAGTTGTTACGCAGTTCAGTTACATATTCAATTTATATGTTTACATGGCTATTCCTAGTTATCCACGTTATTCCGTATATCACTTTTTGGAAAATTTATAAAGCTTTTAAAAATGTCATTCATTATATGTAGTTGTAGCAGTAACGCCGTGAGATTTTGGCTTTCATTGACGCTATTCTTCAGACAAATCATCCTTCCTTTTAAAAAATTCAAATTCTTTCCTTTCCTGAACATGCTGAGTATCTCCTCTCATTAGTTACAATAGGCGTCACATCATTGCACACCATCAGCGATCATAGTATGAACTTGGATATCTTCTCCTTCCGATGAATTTGTTAGCCGGCTGACATAATTTTCTTTGAACACAATATCTTTAATATCCTCTCTTCCTCTTTGATAAAAGATATGCCACGGACAGAAGATTGGTCTTTACTAGTCTATTCAAAGTGAAGTCTAAACACTTGTTACCTTATCTCCTTCTTACTGGAGTTACAAAGATGGTTCTATTTTATCATCCCATGAACATGCTGAATCAACGTCTGTTATTTGTTCAAAACGTTTTCCTCTTCAGTTTCATTTCTTATAACATTTCAGCTAAATCTATCACTCTTGACAACGACAGTCTGACCACTACATCTGCGTCAAACTACCATTCCCTAATAATATATCCACTAGTTGTTTCTGTACTCCTCGTATCATGAGATTCAGCCTTCGTTTTCTTTCATCACGTATACATCAAATTGATAGTAAATTTCTAAACAACAATGGTAAATTAATCAACTCGAATGTAACTTCCTTGAATGCGGCTTTTCAAACAATATTAGCAAAAACTAACAGTTTTTTACTGTTCTATTCTAATAGTTCATTCAATCATTTCCAAAAATTGCAAGCTTCCAGTTATATAAGTTTTAAATTATACTTAAAAGCCAGCTTTAAATTTGATTTGAGTACTAGAAACTGGGTAATTACTAATATATATTTTTTCAATATACATTTACAGCAACCTCATAACAGAGTACAGTCCACAGGATAAAGATAACACTCGCTCGGAGTAAATTGGATTTTTGACAAAGGGAAAGAAAAGTGATTTTTTAAATGACACGAGCAAGCAAGAAAATTGCGAGTATAATAATTCTATAAAAGACCAAAAATGTAAACCATAATTCAAAATTGAAAACATTCTTTGAAAAATAGAAATAAAATTATCCTACATGTTAAATTAAAAATTATCTTAACAAGACATTTTTTGTCAGATGTTTCTAACGTTTCTCAGACAAAATGGGAATATTTTCAAGTTTTAAATGGGTAAATTTTCTTAAATATTTAATGTAGAAGGAAGTCAGTTAAACTATGTAACAGGTCCACTCGCTATTGGAACAAAAGCCATGTTCTCCTGTAAGAGATTATTTCGTAACACGAAATCTACACTTTCGCTTTTCAAAAATGTTATTACTGCTTTAGTTATACTAATGATAATTATAATACTAATAAATAATTACACTAATAAATAGAAATGCTTGAATGGTGTAACAAACAAAATAAGCATATATATTGATAAGTGGATCAGTCATTACCTGTATTACCTCCAGGAATGAAAGACTAATAAACATCTCCCATTTAGACATTTATATTATGCCAAGTTGATATATTATATATTATAACATACCCAAGAAGTTTGTTATTATGTTGACTTATAGTAAAGTTGAGAGTAGGCCACTCCAGAACTAAAAATTAGAATTTAATGGGCGAAGTAAAAAATGCTGCTAAACTATAAATCTACATGCAAAATATTATTGGTATAGTCAAACCTTTACGATTTATGTTACTCTTGTTACATATACGCTTTCTTTTTTTGGTTTTTATTGAACCTCGGATAAATTTACATTAGTTTTTTTAATTTAGTCTTTTTTTATTTAGAATATATTATAGAAAATTATTATTAATTTTGTTGTTTACTTAGTGCCTTGCTGTTTTCACCCATGCCACTTCTCACGGAATCAGTTTCAATGACTGGTCGGTGTACTGGTTCTTAGGTAGATTAATGAAGCTAGTGCTGATGTGACTTTGAGAGCTTCACAAAAAGCACTTATTAGTCTCCTGGGAGTTAAGGAAAAAGAAAAACAAAAGAAATAAATGCTCTGAGGCCTTTCACTTTATCTCATCGGAGGAGCAAACAAAGCAAAAAAAAAAACAGGCGACAGAAAAGTTAACCAGGTTGAAGGTAACAAAACTGCTGGAAAATATATGTGATAATATAGCTTAACAAAAAAAATGTACCAATAAAATTAAACGATATAAAATAAACAGTAAAAAAATAAATAATTAAAATAGAAAGAACAATAATAAATAAATTAAAGAATCAAGAAAACCAGGAGACAGAAACGGAATTAAACAAAACATTAAGTTATGTGATTAGAATCCGCAATCTGGTCAGAGCTTATGCCGAAAGATACAAAACCAAAGATCACCCTCAGGTCTAATTTGCCCAACTATGCTTTGAATTAAAAATTCATCTAGCCTAAATAGTCCATGACTTATATTGATGAGATTTTCAAAGTGATATTTTGAAATAATAATTCATAACAAAGTCATATTTAATAAGGGCACTTTCTTCCATGTTTCTTTCAACATCAGACGTGAGAAACACCAATTCCTTAGAACCATCCTATTTTATGGAGTGATTTCTTAACCTAATATGTTGACACTTGACTCTTCTTGCATCCTAATAGAATATTTATGCTCCTTTACTCCAGTAAATAAACTTTTTCCCGTTCTTCCAACATATGGAGAATCACAACCTCCACATGGAATCCTATAAACACTACCTACTCATTCTTTCCCCTCACAGTTATTGACAGCTCTGTTCAATGATTTACCACCACTACTAAAAACAACTGAAATATGTAATTTTTTCAAAGATATATGAATGACTTTTAGAGGTTGACTAAAAGGCACAACCAATAGATTTCTATTCGTGAAGAGTTCCTTCTCAATACCAGTTCTCAAGGATTCTTTAGTTTTTTTCAATACATTATCAATAAATGTTTTTGAATATCATAATGATGAGGTTATTGGACACATATGTTCAATTTCTTCATTGAGGAACTCTTTACTGCACAATTTGAAAGCTCTTAAGAACATAATTCCTCTACAGGAACGTTTGCTAAGAGGGATTTCACATCAAAGCTCATCAAAGTACGGTCATGAAAAGAGAAAGAGTTCAATTTTGATACAAGGTCTACACGATTTTTTATATGACTTTGGGAAATATGTTCTTTTAAAAAGTTATTTAAACGATGCAAGAAGATTGGAGCAAACTTAATTGACGATGCAAGAAGATTATCTCGGTCCAAGGAAAAGTACACAAGGAAACTAAGTAATCGTAAATATGGCGTAATATATACATAAATGTTTTTGAATATATGACGTTAGCACTGGTAACCTTGACGAGCACTAGCCTCTTAGTTGAAAAACCTTAGTTTCACTTCTGATTTATTTTACAGTAATTCATAACAAAAATCTATGTATGCCAGTGTAAACAGGTAGCAGGTCCTCCTTAAGACATGCTTCCTTAAAGTAAACCCCGCCCTAGCATTCACGATCTTCTGACTGAGAGATTCCAGGTTCTGAAGCTATTTCCTTCTTTCTTTTATTTTCTTATTACTAGGATAATGCTTACCTGCCTTTAAATATTACTTACAATCAATTTATCGTAAGTAATTATGACATTTGAATCTGAAGGATCCCACATTTTTGGATGGTTGTGTTTCATTGGGTTTACTATCTCACTAAATCTACTTTTACCTAGTTTTTAAAATTTTAAAAAACTTTTCCAAAAATCTAAAACTTGATCAATTTAAATAACAAACTATATGCCAATAGTGTATATTTAAAATATGGGTTTCAAATAAACAAGTTTTCAATCTAGTAGTCATTTTACTTCTACATATACTAAAAGAATTTAAATTATTTTTAACTAATCTTTACATTCTTAAAAAGAATAAACACTTTTTTGAAATGAATTGGGTAGTGTCCGATTGTATAAATACACTGAAATGTTTTTATGAAACGTTCAAAAATAGGAAAAGTTTTGTCTGGTAATTAATTGTAACAACCTGTACCATTAACAAAACAATACAATTAACAAACTGTACAATAACAAATCTGGTTGTTTGTTAATTTTATACGATTTTTTTTCAGTATATTATTTAGAGTTTAAACATGGTAGAAGTCTTATAGATTTTTAATAAAAGTTATCAAGAATACATTATTGATAAATTCTTTTACAATTTAAATTGGATTCGATGAATATAAACTAAATAAGCAATAAGTAAATAGTGGTTTTTGAGAGATATCAAAATCGACTGCCTGTGGATATTGAAAATTAAATTCGTTTCTTGACATCAAAGGGATGACAACAGTACGGGTCTGCTGTCCCACTAGGAATTACATAGATATGGGTTTATAAATAAATCTACCAACAGGAAAACTTTCATTAATAATTAATTTAAAAAATTTTTTATTTACCAAACATGAAAGGCTAGTAACATTTTCTGAAAAATAATTAACATCTATATGAATCTACATCTATCAAGTCCTATATCAATAATTTCAATGTCAATAAAAGTAAAATACAATAATACAATTGTGTATTAAAATCAGTTAAATTAACCCAATGCATGTTAGTTGCCCTTAGAAATATACTTCATGAGAAAAATATAATCAATATTCAGGATGTTTATCCTAAATACAAGGACAGCCCTGTATATTTATGTTGTAAAATATTCTTCAGAAATTCTTCTGTATCTGAATTGTTCTATCAATTATATAAGGCTAATATTTGTAAATTGACATCAAGCAATATAAATTCACTCTTTGAAATCTCTGAAATTGGCCCTTCAGTGTAGATGAGCCGTACTGTTATGGTTACAATTATGGAGCAATTATGTTACAATTATGGTACTGAGGGGGGGGGGGGCAATTATGGATGATGGGAAAGTCACTTTTTTTCTACAATGTGTTTTAGACTATTTTTTCTCTTAAATCACTAACTCTAGAGTCTTGAAATTTTGGCATTATCTTGGAAACTACAAAAGCAATGGCTGAAAAAATCCTTAAATTTTTAAAACAACTAAAAATATTTTTGTTGAATAAAGTGTAAACATTTTGGCTTATGATTCAATACGAAAGGTCGTGAGGAGGATATAGGCCATGTTGTTTGATTGATCGAAATTAAATTATACCTAATAATAGAGCATTATTTGGGAGATGATATGAGGTATTTTTTTTTAAATTACATTAACAAAAAGGAGCGTTTATTATATTTTATATTTTTAGAAAATATACTTTTACCGCTGTCACTTACCATAGATCAATCAAAGTTTGTCAAAAAACTAAACCTAAAATAAGCAATTAACGAAAGAAATTTCATAAAATTCCGGTTAATTTAAAGGACGATATACACATAAATACTGAAAAATGATCTTGGAAATATATCACTTGCTATACTTGTCGGATTTGTTTAAATTTATGGGGGACGGACAGACTGGCATGGCTTCTTTTATAATAGATTGACTAAGACATTTTTTAAATGAATCGATTAAAATAAAATTCTTCTTAGAGTTTATATGAGAAATTTAATTTATAAACATATTAAAATAATGACATTTCATTACTTAATATAAAATGTTATTATTACTGCTTTGTTATTATATTTAGCATGCAGAATATAAATAGAAATATATTAAGCATTTTGATTTTTCCAATTCATTTCTTTGCTTAATTAGTGAAATTCTTCCTCATTGAAACTGTTAAATACTGATTATAATAACAAAATTTCATACACCACTATATTGCGTAAACAGAAAGAACTTTAAGGCTACAATATAAAGTACACATTCATGATTTAATAAATAAAAGAAATTTTCAAATTTTTAAAGCAAAAAAAAGGTATTTTTTTCATATTTTTAATATGTAAAAATTTTGACTTATGATTGAATGTCAAAATGTCAATTGAAAGCTTTTGAGGAGAAAACAATTATCATGTTGCTAACACTTAGAGTATAGGCCACTCCAGATTTGTTGATCATTTTTTACTTGTTTGTATTACTAATTGATCATGTATGTGTCGTTATTAATTTATCTAAAAAAGTTGTTGTTATTTTTATTTTTGAATTTATAATTTGCGTTTGTTTTTAATCAAGAATAGCAATTGAGTGGTTGAAATGACACAATAGAGACCGAGTTGTGAGGCTTTTTCACTTGAGTGAAGGATTGTTCACCTTGAAGGTGAAGTTGCACTCCTCCAGATCTTTTATTCAAAATGTTTTCCCAGCTTTTCATTCTCCACCTTGTATATTTTGCTTATATCTTGGATATAAAATAAACTTATCAAAATTTAATATTTTATCTAAAGGTATGATACACAGTATTTTTTTTTAATTATAATATAACTTTTATTAATTTAAATTTTATACGACATAATTAAATGGTTTTAATTTTTTTAATTTCATCTTTTAAAGTAATAAGATGTATGCAGATAGATCTATTGTGGGATATCTATGATGTAATGGTTAGTTGGTTTGTTGTTAGCACTGAACGCTTGGTAAATTAATGTATATTGTTAATGCCACAGTCGTTTGTGTTGGTTAAATTAAGAATAACACGGCAGCGTCTTACTTCGTATACGGCAATTGATGACGTTGATTGGTTTTGAACACCGTCTATCTTCAATATAAACTTTGTCGTTCAAAAAACAATTGAACTAAATTGTTTGAATTTCAGATATATACAGTGAAGCCTCACATTTCCTGGTTAATGGAAACCAAAGCGAACGCCGAATTTCCGAGAAATAGGATCGACTCCCTAAGTGACGTATACTTGCATGTGTATATAATATCAATAAATATATATTCAACGCTATAAATGTTTAAAATAACAATGAAACATTTAAAGATAGCATAAAATATAAATAATACAAAATGCACACTTATATCTGTGCATAGATGTTTCCAAAATAATTAAAGTTTAAGAAATGTGTTTTTAGAACTTTCAACGAAATTTAAAACAGGAGGACTTTTAGGAGCAGTTCATGGAAAAGTTAATTTTAATTGTTTAACACTGGCTGAAGTTGTTTTATCAGTTACTTATTGCAATTTAAAAACAACATCTGCTCTACAGGTTGTCAAATCGAGATACCTCAGAGTATGCATTTCGGATTGAAGCATTCCTTTAAGCGCTAACAAAGAATTGTTCCCAAGTTAGTTCCATCACATTGGAATGTTACCAGAAATGAGTTGAAAGATGAAAGAAATCATTTCATGTGTAGTTTTACAGAACTTAGACGAAAAACTTGAATGATATCTACACAATGTTTTAACCCACCAAGATGATAATACCGGAGGAATACCAAAGCAGATAGCCCCCTTAGCAGTACAACTTGAATCGTTCTCATCTATACCTATAATACTTCCACAACTTTGTGATTCACCAAAATGCTCTCTTTGTGAATAGGTGAAAGGTGAAAGCCTGGAACATATCTACATAAATTGTTCTTATCACATAAATTATTTTTATAATATACGTCCTCTAATTCTCTGATCACGCAGAAGTTGTTTTTTTTTAAAAAAAATAGACGTATCAACGTTTATAGTTATCAACGTCGTCACATATTGTTAAATAAAGAAAGTCTAAAAGCAATACTAACAGTTAAGGATTACGAGATTGAAACCCATGCTTCTGAGTCAAAGTAACCTTACAACCGAGCCACCGAGGTATTTCGAACGGGGAAAAAAACTCTTTACCGAGAAGTACTTCCTCATAAAAGAAATCTAAAACATTTTTTGTTTCATTCTTGCATATAATGCTTAAAGTGGATATCGGGATTTGGCTACAACTAAACCTGAACACTTCGATAAAGAAAGAAAATAATAAAAGGATTTATATATCCTGATTGTAATTTAACAATCTTACTATCGTACAAATTGGAATCTTGTACAACATTTGAGAAAGATTGGCTCAAAAAATGAAGGCTAAACATCGATTTTATAGACATGAAACAAACTTGACAAAGTCTAAAATCCAAAAAGATATCAACTTTTTATAGTTTACGTGGATTAAAAATGTTTTAAAGTAAAGCCGTTTTAATAGAATTGTAACCTAAAAATAGTAAAATAATCATAGCTTTTTTAGTGTCAGAGAAGGAATTAATGAGGTTAAACTAAGGAAAAAGATCGCTTTGAACTGTCACTACCTTTTCTCTTGTGACCTTTTAAGTATCAACGACCTATTCTTCAAAGGCTTACAGAGCAAATTCCTCCATCGATTTAAGAGAAAATGTCACTTAATTTTACCCATATGTATGACTAAATCTTCGTGAATTAAAGATTTATTTAAATAGGGAGTAATTTTAAAAATGGTTTTAGAACCTCAGAATCTGTATCGTCAAGGTTGCTTCCTATCTCTGGTCACGGATAGATGACTTCAAATTCCTTAAAACATGGTTCAGTGTGATCAATTTCATATAATTGACTTGATATTGAATTAATAATGATTAACTAGACCTGTAAAAAATTTCACAGTTTATAGAAAATGTCGCAATCTATATTTTTTTTTCAAGAGATATGATAATATAATCTATATAATAGAGCGCGGATATCATTCCATTAGTTTAAAAAGAAATATATATATATATATATAAAGATTTCACATAAACACGTGAAATAACAATCAAGGATCAAACCACAATAAGAAATGGGAAAACAAGACTAAGATCTTTCAACCGTAACAAGCGGTCTTCGTCAGAGTCAAAAACCCAACTGACTCTGTTTGGCTTTTCCAACTCAGTTATATATATATATATATATCTTTATAAATAAAATAATGATTTTGTCTGTACATTGCTTAGAACTGACTCATTTCAAGTTTTCTTTACGTTTCATACATTGGAGAAACCGAATCCACCCTTCGAAAAATTTCTGTCGGTTTGTCGGTTTGTCGGTTTGTCTGTTTGTCCGCAAAACTTTGTCACAGGTAAACTCAGCTACCATAAGACATATAAAGCTGAAACTTTTACAGTAGCTTTGTGTAAGTCTAACTTAAAATATAGGCTATGAATTGATTGGAAATTCAACGTAGAAGTGAAGTTATGGACGTTTAACGCAAAAATGTTTGTCACAAGTAAACTCAGCCACCGTAAGACATAGCGAGCTGAAACATTGACACTGGATTTTTGTGTGCCTAACTTAAATTATGGGCTCTAAATAGATTATTAATTCAGTACAGAAGCGAAGTTATGGGGCTTTTAGCTGTATTTTCCTAACTTCACAGACAAGTTTGTTTTGAAAATACACAGGTGTGGCAAGTAGTTATTGTTAGTTGATTTTAATTTCAATTGAGCATATGAATATATTGCGTATTTGACATCATTGAAATGGTGTTTCACAGAGTTAAGGATGTACTATCTATTGAGAATAAATGTTTTGTAAACGAGCAATTCTCAGCCCTTAATATGAACAGGCATAAGAAATCAACAAACAAGTTCTTACGCTATATGAAGCCGAAGAAAGAACTTACAAGTCAGTAAAGAGATTGGATTAGTGATGAAGAAGCAGTTCATTATCTAATTGAATTTCTTGACTCTGAATTTATTTCTCCTGGACTGCCTGTTCATGAGTAAAAACTTAAAGTAGAGCACCAATCATGCTGCAATTTAGTAGCAGTAACAAATTTCATGTTACGAAGCATGAGTGCCCCAAAACTGTGCAACGGGACACGACTCTGAGTTCGTGCTCTACACAGATATGCCATAGAGGCGGACATAATGACTGGATGTGGTATTGGGGAGTCTGTGTGTATACTTCACATACCATTGATTCCGAGCCACTGTCTGTTTACGTTGAAATGATTGCAAAGTCCGGTCAGAGTCTATTTCGCAATGACGTTAAAGTAAGTCGCAAAGGGAGACTTCATCTAACGCAGGAATACAAGGTAGCAAAACCAAGTTTTTCTCACATGGTCAAATGTAGTTTACATGCTCAACGGTCAGAGGTTTCAACTCTTTCTTCTACCATGAACCTGAAGGACAGACAGCTAATGTAGTGTACTAGCTGGAGGCATTTGTTTAACACTGTAGTAATAATGGTATTTTCTACTATTCTATAATTTCTAATGACATTTTGAAATACCAAAAATGACGGAAATTCTGATTCCTCCGTGGTATAGCCGAAAGGTATAGGCACACGGCAATAAACCAAAACAGGAACTTCTGATTCCGTCAAATACGGGTACGTTTGCTATGTATTATATATAACTGTCAACTTTTTTTTAATTTAATATTTGCTTAATAAATACACTGGTAATAGTGTAAGGTATGGGACCAGAGTAGCCCAGTGGCTTGCGTGATCGCCGATGACAGTAGTGCAAATGTATTATAAATAAATGTAACAAACAAATTTTTTTTGAATTTAAAATGTGGATAATATAAAAGATGGTAATAAAGTAAAGGGATCTAGCCAGGGTAGCCAGCAGCTTGCTTGCTCGCCGATGACAGTAGTGCAAATGTATTATAAATAAATACAACAAAAATATTTTTTTTTAATTTAATATTTGCGTAATATAAAGTAAGGTATGGAACCAGAGTAGCTCAGTGGCTTGCGTGCTAGCTTTTGACTGGGAGCACGTTAATTAGAACTAACTCATTTCAAGTTTTCTTTACGTTTCATACTTCAGAGTAGCCACATATACCCTTAGAATAATTTCTGTCTGTCGGTTTGTCCACAAAATATTGCTACCATAAGACATTTAAAGCTGAAACATTGATTGTAGATTTGTGTATGTCTAACTTAAAATCTAATCTTTGTATACAGAGGCATTTGTTTAGCACTGTACTAATAATGGCATTTTCTACTATTCTATAACTTCTAATTGTAGTATTAGTATAATACTATAATTGATATTTTGAATACCAAGTATAATAGAATTTTTGATTCCGTCAAAGACGGGTACGTTTGCTAGTATATATATATATTAATTCAAAGCGAAGGAAACACACAGAACGTTTTGAATTTATTTTATTTAAAAAAGTCCGCTGGACCGTTTCTTTTCATTGTATATATATATATATATATATATACAATTAAAAGAAACGGTCCAGCGGACTTTTTTAAAATAAAATAAATTCAAAACAAAGGAAACACACAGAAAGACACAGACATAACTCACATCGATATTTCGACCATCGTCGTCATCAGGAGGTGCGAAGAGCGAAGAGTACCGCAGGAAGACAGGGCGGTACTGAACTCGGAGACCGCAGCCAGTACCCCACCACTTACCACCAAGCGGGAAGGGAGGGAAGGAAATGAAGAGCCAAATTAAGACGTAAAAGGAACGAGTAAAAATTATAACTATAAAAAATTATAAAAAAGTAGATAAATCAAATTAAAATTAATAAAGAAAAAAATAAAAAATAAATAAATAAATAAATTATAAATAAATTATCGGTTGAGGTTGAGTCCAGGGGAAGAGCGAGCATCAAGTAAGCATATGTATGCCTCCTCTGAAGCTCTTAGGGTAACTTTATTGTTGGATTCGGGGATCTGTTTCAGGATCTGAACCCTGAAACAGTCATTGAAACTGAGCCCATCGAGTTCGCATGGATGGCTACAGGATAGTTACTGCATTGACCGACTGAAGCCCTATGACCATTCATACGAAGGCTCAACTTATTGGAAGTTAAGCCAACGTAAAAAGAGTCACACTGAGTGCAATCCAGTCGGTAAACACAGTTGCACGAGGTACAGGAGGAATTGACTTGAACCGGGTAGGAACGATGGTGGAGAGGGGAATCGAAGGAAGGATTAGGGTTTACAATCAGGCAAGTTTGACAGCCACGGCGTCCACATTGTTTCATTCCAAGAACAGGATTGGAAGGCTGAGGGGAAATATGAGAAAAAATGCTTTTTAGATTGGCAGGTTTACGGTAGGAAATAGAAGGGGGGTGATTAAAGATGGAAGAAGTAGAACTAGAAGTAGACAGAATCGGAAAAGACTCCTTAATAACAGCACGAAGCTTATAAGCGCCAGGGAAGTAGGTCGTCAAGAAGAAGGAAGTATTACTTCTATCCCTCTTGGGTCTGGGTTGGTGTGAGATGTCTGCCGGTAAAACACGACTATCAATGAAGGAGCGAGGATAGCCTCGCTTTAATAAGTATAATAAGCATTTATTATACTTATTAAACTGATGGCCTGAAACTCATCGGAATCGTACGTAGCCACTGCTTGTCATACTGTCTAGTTATAGTTGTAAGTGAATTCAACTTCAGATTTTATGTTCATTAATGTAAGTTCATTAATGTTCTTCATAAATGTAGATAGAGAAGTAGGCCTCACTTCTACATTTTTAACCATGATTTGACAGAAACCCTTATCTACTCCAAAATGATTGGCTCGAATACAGATATGTCATCAAGTGTCTAGATATAGATTTTGCATTCATCGTATGATGTCAAATATAGCTTCCATTCATAGTAGTTAAGTAAACAAATTCTAATAGATGTTCTAAATATGTTTTTAAATCCTCGCTTTGAAGACATAGTATTCTTTACATATGTAAGTACAGTTGGAATACTTTTTAAAATAAATTGAATCTGGTTGTTCCTGACATCCTTTTCTTTTTTTTTTAAATTTAAATTTAAAAAATTTAAATTTAAATTTTTAAGTTTTCTTTTTGATTTAAATATCTCCGCCAACATACAGAGCAAACTATTTATGTTTCATTTTATTACTTTTTTTTGACATTTCATTTCTCATAGATGTCTTCACAAATTTTAAAATAATTTATAATGGTCTCTACTTAACTATACCATATAACATATTCATCATCGATTTCACGTTTCTATACTTATAAAACTATGATGTTCTTGTTCAAATATTTGCACACGCTCTAAACTGAATTAAATACTAGAAATTTTGTGGGAATCGAACCCACACCCTTGGTATTGAAGATATAGCGCGCGCTACCATCTGCACTACAGGGACTTTTGTACAATAAGCTTCCAAAACCTGATATAAATAACGTCAAGTATTAAAAAATAGTTTTTCTACCTAAATTATAATGATTTAATTATGATGAATTTATAAAAAGAAAATTTAATAAATAATCGAAGAGAATATGAAATAAGTATTTAATATATCATAAATGATATTTATTATAATTAACAGAAGTTTTAGAAATTAACAAATTAATAGAATTAAAAAATTAACAGCGCGCAATTATGTCTGTAATCAAAAAACACTTTGTTATAATACCTATATTTTCTTTTGATATAGATTTTCTTTTGACTCTTTTGATATATCTATTTCAATAAAAATTATAAAGGAAGGCTCCCGATGTATCGCGAGGTACACGAAAGTTCTTAACAAAACTAATTCTCTCTAAATTAAGGACTTCAGGACTAATTGCATTGACTGTAGCATCTCAGGAATGGACAACTTCTTCTAGTTGTCAAGACAGGAACTGATGCTGATATCGATAATGCTTTTATCAGTCTTACTTGTGGAGCGAATTTACTAAATTCCATTTAACTAGCAATATCAGACTTCAAAAAGAAGATGAGGAATACTCTAAATTTCTGATAAATATTGGTGAAGACAGAGTTGAAAAGAATGAAAATAAAGAGATTATTACTGCCCGAAGACATGTTTACCCGTCCACATAATGTTGATTAGTGTATTGAATACATTTATTCTTCATTCTCCAATCCACAAATATTGTTCACAGAAAATTCTGTATCAATTCCATTTAACAAGACTCACAGTTTAATTAATCATAGGATCACTGAATAATTTCCAGAAAAAATTATACAATATTTGTCATATAACTCGGTTTGTGTAGGAACCTAGAGTTTGACTCACTAGAGTTGTCTGGATTGCTCCAACATAAGCTAGAACTCAAAAAGGAAGTTCCTGTCAAGTATATGTATGAGAAACATTGATCCACCTCGCTTATATAATGGAACAAAAATAATAACTGAGGAGCTTTATGATAATGTCATTGTTTATAAAATTATCACATCACGGTGTCAAAGGGGAAATAGTTTTAAATCCAAGATTGAAAATGGTTTTATCTGAAGAGGTCAACATTCCTTTTTTAAGGATTCAATTTCCATTTCAGTTAGCATTTGCCATGATCATTCATAATTCTCAAGGATAGACTCTACAGAAAGTTTTAGTTCATTTATGTAAAACAGGATTTCAACATGGCCAATTAATTACGTGTTGCTCTCAGTAGTGCCAAACAGAAAAAAGACATTAAAGTTTTTTTTTTGAAAATTCAAATTGTACAAAAAATGTAAATAAATAGAACTGTCTTAAAATTATGTTCATTATTCTCTTTATTAGAAATGAATTAAGTTAGAGTTTATCTGTATTTATGTGAACATGAATCAATTAAAAAGGAAAGTGTCGGATGACTCAACAAGTCATGGGTAGTCTAGTAACTAATAAAATGATTACAGTGAAATAACAAATGATACCAAATTATTCAAATGTAAAGAACACAAAACATCAGTTACTTAATGAGTTTAGTATTATGTTTACTTATAGTAAAGTTGTGTGTAGGACACTCCAGATTTTTTTGCTTACAACATTATGAAAAAAATGTTGTTATGAAGTAATTTATTTCTAACCATATGAATCACATTAAGCATAACGTGCATACAACGATTAGAACATATGTAATATACCTAGCAAATATTACACGCTTTAAAAATTAATACTAAAATATAGCTCAGACTTACATAGATTACAATAAAACAACAATAATAACAACATAAATAACAATAATATACCTAAACTATTTACATACATTACAATATGTTGAATCAAATACAGTCATACCTATTCATACGATATTAATTTGTTCCAGAAGCGATTTCGTAAGATGAGTTTTTCGTAAAATGAATCGCTAAGTACATGTGAGTAGTTTAATGTGTTCCAAGTCCCGAATACCCTCCCCGAAATACACTTGACATATTAAAATAAACAATATATGTATAACCAACATGATTGTTATACATTTTATAATTATAATAAACATAGAGATAAATTATAAAATTTAATAATAACAATAGATAATAATATGTAAAGTCATTTACTTTTAGATTTGAGTGAATGGGTCTGTGATGGTAGAGGGTGTACAGAAGAGGAGACAAATGTTTCCTACTTGCTTACATATACATATGTACTGTAAGAACACACGGGCACAACTTACTTTGAACTTTAATTAAAATTTCGAAGTGAAAAAAATTTTTTTTTAACTTTTTAGAACTTTTATTCATTTTTTTCCCTTCTCAACTTGTATCATAAATTTTTTATATTTTATTTTTTTGGCATTTCATTTTTCACTTGCTTTAACTGTTATAGTCTGATATAAGATCATTCTTGTTCGAAGGATGGGTGAGGTTCATACCGAGGAGCAATGCAATAATAATTAGATAGAATCACTGTCGAACAAGATGAAATGAAGCTATCTCTGTTACAAAAAATACCGAGATCTTGAAAAAATGCCAAGGAAAAAACCCCTGTATTTTAGAAGTTTGTTTACGCCTGAAAGCTGAGGAAAGAGCGCGCACTTTGTTAATATGGACTTTAGTATGGTGAAACAAAGTTCGTAAGTAAAGCACTTTATTTCCAGAAGAACCTTTCGAAAAAAGAGAATTTCATTTGAAACACTGTAGAGTTTATTTTTATTCAAACAACTTTCAATGGTGTAGCAAAGAATTCATATTAAACAAATATATTTCTTATCCTCCAAATATTGAACATTAACTCTGATTTTAGCAATACAATGTTTGAATCGACAAGTTCTTTTAAAGAAAAAAGCTATTATTGAGAGAGATAAAGTAAATTTACAGATAAATAATAGAAGAAATCATTTCTGGGTCATTGGTGCAAGAGGCAGTAAGGCGTTGGTAAGTACCGAAGACTAGAATGAATATTGGACAGGCGCAGTGACCGCTCTGTTACGTCACTAACGGTTCCAAGTCCCGTTTACTCTTAAGAACCCATGTGCTCCTATGAGTGAACGTACTTCCTTTAACTGAGACAGTCTTAGTTTTACTATTAACTCCTCTTAAAATGATTCATTTTTTAAAAAAAATATTTTATACTATAATTTACAGTAACTATTATTTCACTTATCTGTATACAGAATTTAGATATTTCGCAATTGGATTTCGAAGTGTAATTGACGATATCCGCAGCAGAGAATCCAACAAATTCTGTAAGTATTAACATTTAATATATTTTATCCATTCAACCATGATAATAAAAAAAAGAATTGATTTTCAAGACATTATAATTCGAAGACAAAATATGTATGAAAGATTTTTAAGTAAATTACGAGTATAGACAAATAAGTCAGAATAAAGTCTGAACAAAGAAGTCAGATTAATGATACAGTTGATGTATTCCTGCCTTTTTTAAATAATAACTTGATATTTAAATAGAGGGGGCAGGGTAAAGTAAAAATGTATTTTCCATTCTTCTGCAATTCAGTCTAGTTTATTTAATTTAACTACATGTAGACAATTAGTAGTTTAATTTAACTAGTATTTATTAATTTGTAACCAATGACTTGGCAACTTTGATAACCTTTTCTTGATTTTGCAAATCGCAACAGTTGGCAACTTTGAAACCTCTGATGCAAATCGCAACAGTTACTTCAAGTTTGGTATTTTATTAGGCGAACCAAACTTGAAGTCAATTTGACTTTTTTTAGATGCGCATAAACGATAGTAATTTCACTATTGTTCTTAATGATATCCTGAATATAGTGTATACATGATTTTTTTAATGATATCCAAATGTGTATACATGAGTTAGCAAATGTTTGAAGTGTAGAAGTCATGTTACAATTGGTACAATTTAGTCGGATGTTAGTGAAATTTGATAAAAATAGAATTCAATTGTGTGCAAAATAAACTTATTATTTTTGAGAAATTCTTAATTCCTGAAAAACCTGCTTTATCACTGTTTATGTCAAAACAGATAAATTCTTCCAACTCTTCTGCTCACTCTAAAGATTTGAAATATGATATTTGTAATATGTATATACATGATCAAACCACAATATGAAATGGGGGAAAAAAAGACTGAGATCTTTCAACCGTAACAAGCGGTCTTCGTCAGAGTCAAAAACCCAACTTCACTCTGACGAAGACTGCTTGTTACGGTTGAAGAATCTTAGTCATTTTTGCCCATTTCATATTGTGGTTTGATCATTGATTGTTATTTCACGTGTTTATGTATGATCCATGTACTTATGTTACTATGTTACTTATGTATATATAAGTAATGTAAAACTGGATTTTTATTTTTTAAATGTATGGGACCAAGGACTGGTCCCAAATTTTACATATATATATGTACATATATATATGTTTCTAAAAATGGTATGCCAGTTTCATGCTTGGTTACCTTTTTAGAGAGTTTCTCTAATGTCCTATAGGCTCTTTTGAGTTGCTCAGAGAATAAAAAAATCAACTGGCCCAAACTGTTCCTTTCATGGAAAAGTGGCCCTCTCCTGGATCAACTCAGAAGAGCCTGTAGGACATTAGAGAAACTCTCTAAAAAGGTAACCAAACATGAAATGGGTCTAAAATTTTTAGAAACATGTTTGCAAGAAAGATTGCTACCAACCTTCACTAATATGTAGATATATATAAAATCAAAGTTATAACCTTTAAGTTATTTAATAAACTTAATTACTATTTTTTAAGAAATATGTCTCACTTCTTTGTTGGTTTTATAAATAAACAAAAAATGAACTTACTATTACTTTTTTGGTTTGATTTACCAAAAATTTCTAACACTTTAAAGACGTTTGGCTCTGTTTAGTAGAAAAAGACGCTGTCTTCTACTGGCCACATAGAAACAGTGGTTCTAATCTACAATTATTTACTGTAGGTTTTGAAAAAATTATGACTACGAAATTGAAATCTACTCATGGTTTTGCTGTAGAATAAATTGTCTTTATTATAAGTTCAAAAATAACTTGTTTTACAGTGTATTTTCTAAAACATGCAACATACAGATCCTTATATACCATTAAATATTTACATTAAGCAAAATTATATTTAAACACGACATTACGTTGTATCTAATTGGTAGATAATGAAGTTTAATTACAAACTTCCCGAGTAAATTAGCAAAGATCTTCGTTTAATATTGTTCACTAATAACGTAGGTTAGTAATGATATTAATGAGCTCTTAATTGTAGAATGCAAACTTCATATGGTGAATAGCTCAGCACAGCAATTTCACTTAAAACCAAATCAACATGAAGTGTTGTTTAAATTCATACTTTATCCTGACAATTTCTTCAAACAATACATTAAACAAGTTTTTTATTGTTTGTAATAAATTTTCGTCTAACGAAATATCTCTAGAGTAATTATAATTATAATCGTCTGAGTCTAGAGTGAATATCTCTATATATAAAGTTCGTGAGTTTGTTTGTTCACCCATTTTCCGTGGAGATAGAGACCTGAAATTAAATATATATTATTATTACCTGAATAATGTTTTATAAAAGAAAATTATCACTATATTCCCAAAATTAAAGCCAGAATAGCCAGTGGATTGCGTGCTCACCTATGACAGTATTTTAATTGTATTATATATAAATGTAAAAAAAATGTTGTGTAATATAAACACTGACAATAAAGTAAGCTATGGAACCAGAGTAGCCCAGTGGCTTGCGTGCTCACCGCTGACAGTAGCACAATTACATTATAAACAAATGTAACAAAAAAAATGGAATTTAAAATTTGAATAATATAAGCAATGCTAATAAAGTAAAGACCTGGAGCCAGGGTAACCAGTGGCTTGCGTCAGGGGTCATGGTATCCAAGTGGATTGCATCTTCACCTCGACTTTCTACAATGTTATTTAATAATATTTCTCATTATGGGTTCAGGATAGCCTATAATATATAATAAAATATTACATTGGGCGTTAAAAATGAATAATTTTAGAAAAAAACTCGAACACAAGTGTCAGATAAAATACGAATGTTCTAAAGTAATATTACTAAATTGAATAAACGATTCACAAGGACTATAACACTTTAAATTACACAAAGCACGACACAGAAAAAGGAATAAAAAGATCACTTACAGAATTCTCAATATTCGACGAAGTGAGAGAGTTCTCCCCATGTGGAAGGACGGAGCACGAATTGATTCACTTCGTCCTTTCTTCTAGTCTACTCCTGATGACGAACAGCAGTTCGAATTATTGAGAATTCTGTAAGTGTGCTTTTTATTCATTTGTCTGTGTCGTGCTTTGTGTAATCTAAAGTAATATTACAAAGACAAATTCCTTTCAGTAATGTTATTTTATGTTGTATAAATAAATTGAATATTTCAATTTTAACGTTTTGTTTGTTTTAAATATATTAGATTGTGTATTTTACTTGAATTGATGCTTTATTTATTTATGTCAAAAATATATGATTTTCTTTTACTTTTAAATGATTTTTGTTTTGCTAAATATGCTAACTGTGTATACATCTTGAATCATGTTAAGAATACTACATATATCAAAAGCTTGGGCCATATAAGAATCTGTTTCCGTGCCTTAATAACAAGAAACAACAATTAAAATTATCCCTGTATATCATGTTTAGTGAATTTATTTCAATAACTATTGCTATAATTTCTGAGTGACACAAAGGGTCACGGGTAGTCTAGTAGTTCAATATGAATAATGATGCAGGAGTAAATTTAGAGTATTATATTATATTCTTTTACAATTGTATATACAATAGCTCTTACAGTCTCTTCATCAGTGGGCTTGGTCTTCATCTATTTACCCTCCTGATGATGGTTGATGACGGTTTAACTAAACACTTAGCAAATCAGTTCAACCACCGTAAAAATGGTTGTCTGAAATAACTTGTTAAGGAAGCACTCCAAAGAAATAATATAATATACAAATATAATTACGAAATAAGAAACTGCGAGTACCTGGATTCCAGTTACCAAGTCCACCGCCACCAAGGAGACTAACCAGGCCTCTTGCAGCCAGAGCCCCAAAAGAACATATCCATCAAGTATGGATGGATCCCCAAAAAAATTATGACAATAGACTGCTCATTATAGAGGCATTGAATACTATAGATCAACAAGCGAGTATGAATGGTTTTACTAAAACACTGAAGTTCTATGGAGGTCAAGGAATGAGAGGAATGGAAGTCTAGATGAGGACAGCACAATGATACGCTGACACCACCGAGTGAATAAGGACGGATCGTTCAGTGGCACTAGCAGCAATAAGAGACCACAAAAATCACAACTCTACTGTTGAAAGCATTAGAAACAGCTTGTGGAAATTAAGAAAACTACATCGGTGGAGTATTTCGATCTTAAAGGTAAAAGCACATGCTGGACAGGAAGGAAATGAAAGAGCGGATGAATTAGCAAAAAAATCAGCACAAGATGAAACAATAAAAACAGTTTACATCAAAGTACCATTGACGTATATTAGGAGGCAGGAAAACAATAAAAGCAGGGATAAATGGAACAATTTGTGGGTCAATGCAACAGAAGGAGTAGTAACAAAAACATACTTCAATAATGTATATACAAGAAATAAAGTTGAACTGAATCATACGTACAAAACTACCATGGTACTAACCGGCCATGGTAGAAACAGGTCGTATTTGTACAGATTTGGGCATATCGACTCCCCTCACTGTCCGTGCATGGAAGGAGAGCAGACCTTTGAACACCTCGTATTCAACTGCGCAACGTGGGAAAATCATAGAGAACGGTTCAAAACGAAAATTATCCTACAAGGAGGAGCATGGCCGGAAGAAAAAGAACAATTAATCACCAAATATAGCAGAGACTTCTTCACTTTTATAAATAATCTACCTAATGGAGACTTGGATCTTATATAAATATTGTTAAAGAAACATTGTTAGTTAAAAAAAAAAAAAAAAAAAATTATATATTAAGAAATGTAAATTTTAAATATTATAATATTGTATATGTGTATATATGTATGTCTGTGGGTATAAGTATATATATGTATATATGCGTGAGTATGTGTGTATATATATATTATTAATTGAATATATTATAAGAACATGTAAATTAACACTATGTAATGTAATAATTAAGTTGTAAATGTATGTAACTTTTGTGTAAACCTGTAATCAATATGGGAACAGGTTAAAGGAAAAATAAACTCCCTCATGGTAGGGTTACTACCCGTGAGGAAAATAAAAAAAAAAAAAAAAACCACCGAGTGAAACCTTCCAAAGAGACAAGCTATCTGTAGCCTCTCGCTGTCATAATTCTTAATTTTGTTTCATAATATCATTTTATCTTATTGTAATGTTGATTTCAGAATAGTTATTTACTTTTACTTCTAATTTTATTTTACTTTGAAAATGGTTAATGATGACCGAAACTAGTCTGTATATTAAGTAGTTTAGATTAGGTAAGGTAGTAGCGGTAGTCTCACAAGGGAACACACGTAAACCGACCATAGGCCCTTTGTGATACCACACAATCAAGTGGGAGTCCTAAATTTTGCCTAAATCAAGTTTATTTAGAGTAGGGATCTTTAACGAGTACATGACATCGTACTGGCTATGGGTCGACGGTTTAACGTCCTTCTGCGAGGGACGACGCGCTTAGATTTATTCACCTCCTGCGTGAATAAATCGAGGGAATCAAACTTCGGTCCTATCAGTTCAGAGGTGAGCACTTAACCACTGAGTTAACCTGACCCCCTATTAAGTAGTTTAGTGACAGCTATAAAATAAAAACTTAATGGATTACAAAACCAATTTTTGACCATTCCACGAGAGAACACACATAAGTCACAGATTGGCCCTTTGTAATACCACACAATGAATATTAGGAGTCCTAATTTTACCTAACTCAAGTGTATTTAGGACAGGGGTTTTTATCGAGTACCTGACATCGTACAGGCTCAGGACCGAAGGTTGAACGCCCTCTCCGAGGGATGACGCGCTCAGATTTTTTTCCCCCGTAAATAAATAGAGGTCTAGAGTTGTTATCAAACAGCTAAATTTTTGCAAAAACTATGTAGTGAGGAGCGGTGTACTATTTTCCCAAATAAAAAAGCTCTTCTTATGTATTTTACTGTTTTTGTGATAAGATTACGAATTTCCAGTAGACTATATGCATATTTTATGGTTCGATTGTAGCTAATTAAATGCTTTCTAGTTTTAGTAAACCTTTTTTACTTGTTCAAAATTTTTTTTCAATGCTGTTGTATTTTTAACTTTAATTTTAAAAAATATTAGTTATTCAAAAGGTTTTCTCAAATTTTTTGTTAACTATATAAATCAAATATAAATTATAACCCAAATAATTAACTTTTAATGAATTTTTGTTGCATTGTCACCAAGTGTATACTGATTAACTGACACTAAGACTGAAGCAGGAATGAAGGGAACTTTTACCGAAGTATTTCTGCTGATGGTGAGTCAAATGTAGGACAATTGCATTACAGAGAGACCAAGGGCTTTAGAAAGCATTTGTAACGAGATATTGCAATGTCAAAGTCTAAGGGTTGCTCTTGATATCTAAATTGGTTTGCTTGTACAGAGGACTTTAGAATTTTTTTGTTCACTGTTGGTTTGAACTACAGAATATATACGTCTTCTTTTATATTTTTTTTATTAACTTCTCAAATATTATATTACAGGATGACTATATTAATTTTAACAAAAGCCATATAGGGGTGATCAAAAAGTCTATGTTCTATACACAGTGTCACCAACTTGTTGATATAATTTGTGTTGCAATTGTTAATTCATAAGTAAATTAATTGATAGAAATCATCACAAATTATATTGAACAAGTTGAAGTCACTGTGATCAAAGACGTCTTCAGAAATATGATGACACGCATATCGTATAAAACGTATATTATTTACAAAATTTTACTTTTGCTTAATATTGAATAAAATGATATATACATATATTATGGTAACATCTTTACTTTGTATGTAACAAGCCTATGGCAACCATGAAATCATTTGGTTTCAAGCTATTGACTGGTTTAAATTCATTACTTATGCAACCTATTATACTTTGGTAGGGGGCTAGCTCAATGTTTAACGTACTCGCCTCTAGGCTGGTAGACCGGAGTTCGATCCCCACCTGACCCTCGATATATTCACTCCCAATGTAGAATCTGTAGAATCACCGGCCAAATAAAAAGCCGGTAAACGGCTGACGTTATCACCCAATAGGGGATCGGTTTAAACAATAATAAAAAAAAATATAATATAGTCTAATATTTACTCATGATGGAAAATTTCAAACATAATTATGCCTCCGCACAAAAGAGCTTTATGTAACAACACTAAGTGTTCGAAACGTATTGTGAGTTCCCAACATAATGCAGTTTTATGTAGAGACGTAATTGTTTTTGAATTCCCCTTCCCCCCCCCCCCCACACTACTGGTTTACATGTTTTAGGATCCCCTGAGTCTATTTGTGAAGTTTTTCTTGATGATGTCTGTATTTTGTAGGTGTATAGGTTGATGCACACGGTATGAGAAACATTGTTTAATGCATCAAATTGATATTATGCCTTAAAAAAATGCCTGTTAAATAGTAATAAAATGTTAAAACATATATATTTTATTCGAATTATTATGATCTATAACCTCAGTACAAGCTATGTTCTTTGAATCGATACATTTAAGGGTTTCTTTTCATTTCTTAATTACAAATGCTCAATTTTTTAGTTGGTTTCTGCAAAGTATAGTGGTGATGAACAAACTATATTTTGAGATTTTTACAAAATTACTCGTTTTGAGGTCACTCAACTCATATGTGATAATGTTTGACTGCCTGTGGGAGGATGGGTGTCCATCAAAAAGTTGACGTTGTAAAAGGTCTATATGTTTTACCGTTTGACAAATTACAATAGCATTTGACAGACATATTTTCCTACTTTAATAAAGAACCTCATTGAAATATTGTATTTTATGCAAAATTGGGTGTTAATTTTAAAGGGTGATAACACCCAATCTTTTGATATTTTTAGAAACTTTAAATTTTGTTAGTAATATCTTAATATGAGTATGCATAATACAAGTTTTGCAAATTGTAACTATCTAATGAGAAATTATTACACTAAAAAGGCAAACTATATAGATCCATGTGTAATCACTTCTGAGAATGTGCTATAACAATTATATCGATTTCGTTATCACTAACGCAGTGATTCCCAAAGTGTGAGCCGCGGCTCCCCAGGGAGCCACGCTATCGTCATAAGGGTGCCGCGAATTATGCGCCATTTCTGAAACGTCTAAGGTCCAGCCAGTCTTAGTTGGGACTTGACAGTTCAGTGTTAAAGAAAAATACTTTGAAGCAGATAACATTGAAAAATTTACTTGGATTTATGACCCATTTAGAGTCATCAGAATTTACCTCTACAGAAGAAGAATCTCTTATTGAGTTGTCTTGTGACACAACATTGAAGTTAAAATTTGTTAGCATGGAACTTTCTGATTTTTGGATATCAATAAAAGATATCCAAAGAATACCCACTACTTAGTTCCAAAGCCCTAAGAATACTAATTCCCTTTGCAACGTCCTATTTGCTGGGTTTTCGGCAGTCGCGGTAATAAAAAGTAAATATCGCTCAAAAATTAACATTGAGCAAGAAATGAGAGTTGCTATTTCCAATTTTATTCCAACATTTGAGAAGTTGTGCAGCGAACATCAAGCCCATCCATCCCATTAATAATTTTAAATTATTAAACAATGTTCAATAAATTGTGAATTTAAAGCTCGTGTTTAATTTATTTTTCAATTAACCTAACCTTAACGAACTAAAAAGTAGATTTCTAAATCCTTGAAAAGTTAAAAATTAAGAAAAATCAGATGTACCTATTTAGGGAGCCGCGGAAAAAATCCGAAGTGTTATGGGAGCCGCAAACCGAAAAAGATTGGGAACCTCAGCACGGAATCAAAATAGCCAAATTAAAATAAATGAAGTAATTAAATTTATTTTTAATGAGTTTGATAATACTTTCTTATAACAATTAACATAAATTAACAATTAATAGGCAAAAGATTTGATAATATATATATATATATATATATATATATATACACTTTTTCGATGAAAACACGATCCGAAATGGACAAATACACTTCAATGTACATAAAGAAACATTGTTTCTTTATGTACAAGTATGTATATATATATATAATAAAAAGATTTCACATAAACACGTGAAAAACAATCAAAGATCAAACCACAATAAGAAAATGGGAAAACAAGACTAAGATCTTTCAACCGTAAGAAGCAGTCTACGTCAGAGTCAAAAACCCAACTGATGGGTTTTTGACTCTGACGAAGACCGCTTGTTAAGGTTGAAAGATCTTAGTCTTGTTTTCCGTTTTCTTATTGTGGTTTGATCATATATATATATATATATATATATATATGTATAAAAAATAATATTGCCGTTCTTTATTACACCAAATCTATTTTATGCTTATTAATGAAAAAGCTGTCCCCTTCATTATTCAAGAGGAGAAAAATTTAAAAATGGTTATATTATAAATATAATTAAAAAGTTTGGAAAAATGAAGGAAAATAAATTTACCCCCTAATCTCTCAATTTTAACTTTCTAACATACATTTTTAAGTTTCCCATAAATTAAAACTTATCAATTTGTAAAGAAATCAATCTTGTTTTTTTATTTATCTCATTTTTCCATCCGATTTTCCTAATGACCACTTTATACATAAAAATCTTTGATAGATGCATCAATATTTCGTGGGTGTCGTAATACATTTTTAACGTCCAATTCGCTCAGTTTTTTAACTTATAAATAACTTAACCCCTTTTTCCGTGGAATCAATCCAGAGTTGAAATATTTTGTTCACTTTAAATTAATATTATTAAAAACTTTACATGTTTTTATTTTACTATAAGTAAAGTTTAGTGATCGTGAAAAAACTCGATCTCGCAATTTTGACGGAATTACATGTTTTGAGATCTCAAAAGTCGTTTTATGAAGTTTTTTCGATGATGTCTGTGAGTGTAAGGAGGGAGGGGGTGTATCCAAAGTTTGTGGTTACGCTACGGTGCAGAATCTTGGTGGACCAAACTCATATACACAAAAATTGGTCTGGCCATGGTGTGGATGTGTCGTATAGTTTGAGAGCAATTATGCATGATAGGAAAGTCACTTTTTTTGGCAAAAATGTGTTTTTTGATATTTTTTCTCTTAAACTAGTAATTCTAGTCATGAAATTTTCGCTTTTCTTTTAGGCTACAAAAGTGATAAAATAAAAATATCCTCAAATTTCTATGAATAGTGTTTATGAATCATAGTATCTTTGGGTAATACTGAAGTGTGAGGAGTAGACTTTTTCCTCAAGAAAGAGCTATTATGTTGTTGACAAATATCCAGTTTTTTCACTATTCTAGTCTAATAGTTCATATCCATAATTTTTAAAAATTTCAACCTTCCAACTATATAATTTTTAAATTATAATGATAAGCTGGCATTGATTAAATTAATTTGATTTGAGTATGTAAAACTGGCTAATTACTAATATATTTTTTCTCAATATACATCAACCTTATAACAGAGTACAGCACGCAGGAAAAAGATAACACTTGCTCAGGGTAATTTTTTTTTTGAAAGAGGGAAATAAAAGTGGTTTTTTTTAGACAACACTAGTTGCCATAAAATTGCCCGAATAGTAATTTTATAAAAGACGTAATTTTTTATAAATTTTTAAAACATAATTGAAAATGAAGAATGAAAACATTCTTTGAAAAATAATAAACGCAATTATTGTACATCTTAAATTAAAAATTATCTTAAAACGAGTATTTTTTTTACATAATTCTAACATTTTTCAGACAAAATAGGAATATTTTCAAGTTTAAAATGGGATAAATTTTCTTAAATATTCAATGTAGAAAGAGGTCAGGTAAACTATGTAAGACGTCCACTGGCTATTGGAACAAAAGCCATGTTCTCCTGTAAGATATTATTTCGTTAACACGAAATCTACACTTTTGCTTTTCAAAAATGTTATTACTGCTTTAATTATACTAATGATATAATATGCATAATAGTTATACACAAATATAGTTATACACAAATATAAGCATATATATTGATTAGTGGATCAATCACTATCTGTACTACCCCCAGGAATGAAGAACATCTCCCATTTAGACATTTATACTATGCCAAAATGGAAAATTGCATATTATATACCTAAGAAGTATGATATTAAGTTCACTTATAGTAAAGTTGAGTGTGGGCCACTCTAGATTTTTTTATTTTATTTTGATTTTTTTTTACATACATTATAGCCAATATCATCATATCTTGTAAATATTTCCTAACTCCATCAGTGTCGGATTCCATCTACCATCTAAGGTACTTTTGTGCTCAATATCACTATAAATAGTGAAATGGTGTTATCAGTATCGATTGACAAGCTTTTAGATTCAAACTTAACTTTATTTTTTTATACATGCATATTGTTATTACCACTGAGGTTAGTATGATTAATATTAGAAATAGAAAAAACCGTCATAGTTGATATCGGAGATGTTGGAGCGCTTTCGGATATCAACTTACGAGGTATGACGGTTTTTTCTATTTCTAATATTAATTATTTTTTTTTGCTTTGCGGAAAACTCATCTAAACTTTTCAAAAAAGCTGAAACTTAAATTTTTGAATGCCAACTTCTTTAACTGTTGCTAACAATCTTTAAGGTACCATCAGTAATAATATTACATTAGTGCAATATTTTTAAACCTGAAGCAGTGCTGAAAATTGAAAAGAAAATGTGGAATTGCCTACGTGTAAACTAACAGGTACTTGTCGTTTTTGAGTAGAACTCTTTCTTACTAAAGACTTAAAATTAGTGCAGAAGTAATACTCCTGTCTACTAACCTGATGTAAGGGTACTGGATTCGAAGTCTGAACTGGTCACCAATAAATAGATTAGGAAAATAAATAATTTGTCCATTTCCCAAATAAAAAGTATCATTCTTGGTGAAAATGATTTTCTTTATGTGTTTTTGAGAATTATTTTCATTACCCAGTTCATAATGGCTGTGGAAAATAAAATTGATTAAAACCATTTAAATTACGTGAACTGAATTAGGAAAAGCCTTTTATGTTGACTTCATCCGTGCGAAAATAATCAAAGCTGCTTTCTTTAGAAGGTGCTTTTCTTGATTTTTTCCTTTGATCTACAATCACCTTATATAAAAGAAAAAACGTTTAGAATAAATATTTGAGGTGAAGATTGAGAGGTCTAGAAGGAGCGCTGGACCTCCCCAATACCACAGATGTCAGCGTGTGGGCCACACGCAGGTGTACTGTAACATTCACCCCAAATGTGTAAAATGCTCAGAAGCGCATTATTACAATGAATGTAAAAAGGCAGAGGATGCGCTGCCCTCTTGCTCTAACTGTATGGGGCAGCACCCTGCTAACTATAGGGGCTGCGCATACATTAAGGCGCAAAACAAGTCCAGAAAACCTAAGAACTCCTTAGTACAAAAGGGAGTATCTTACAAACAGGCTCTCGGCGTCTCCAGCCAGCCTGTCTCTGGCCCTTCACCAGCAAGTCAAGACAAGAACGATTTCTTGACGGTCATAAAGGCCTTACAAGACAACGAGCTACTGTCTCGCTTAAGTGCGGCAGTGCGATTGTCCAAGGAGATAGATACAATCTCCTTGAAGGACCATGCTACTATTGCCCTACTATCATGAACAGGGACAATAGAAGATTAAAAGTCCTCATATGGAATGCCAATGGCATTCGAGCAATGGTTAACGAGCTCTCAGAGTTTCTCGCTCGTTACTCCATCGATATAGTGCTGCTCAGTGAAACTCACTTAGCACCACAACACAAGTTCAGTCTGACTGGTTACTCAATCAGCAGAACTGATAAAAAGTCCTATCCTCGAACAGCACAGAAGAGTCATGGAGGAACTCTTATAGCAGTCAGGTCGGACATACCCTATACAACACTTCCGGCTAACCTAGAGCTTAGTTTGGAGAACACAACCATACAGGTCCAGCACAATGGGAGCTGAGCTGAGCACGTTGAGGCTGGTGTCGGTGTATAACACGCCGAACACAGTCATACCCCACAAAAGTATTAAAAGTTTCTTGGGGACATCCACTCCCACAATTATTGGAGGGGACTTCAACACCCAACATACCATGTGGAACTGCACGAGGGATACGAAGATGGGAAAAGCTCTTCCAAAGGCTTGTGATAGGCTTGGCCTGAACATCTACTATCCAGCAGTTCCAACCTACATCACAGCCAGGACTGCTAGTACTATAGATTTAGCCATAGCCAACTCTAACGCCCCCGCTGTGAGGCTGGAAACGATCCAGGAGCTCTCCTCGGATCATTACCCAGTTCTTATGGAGTTGACTGGCTCTATAGATAAATGTCCCTCAACCAAACCCGTCGTCACAGACTGGGTGTGGTTCAAAAGGACACTTAGTTATTTGTCCTACCCAACAGAGGTTTCAACACGGGCGGAAATAGACAGTGAAGTTCAAAAACTCAGTTAATCTATTCACGAGGCCCATAAAAAATCCCAAGTTGCTCGAAGCAAAACAGGGTGGGAAAGACCACAAAATAAACGACTAAACGAACTGATTTCTTACAGAAATAAAGTTCGAAAACTTTGGAACAAGTATAAACTACCTACACTCAAGACTGTAGTGAACAAGCTTAATAAGCAAATACGCTACAGCCTACAAATTATAAGAGAGGAGTCTCTAAATAAAAAACTCGAAAGTATAGACAACACCCCAGAAGCTTGGCAGTTTCTGCGGAGGTTGAGAGGGTCTAAACGTACGACCGTTGCCCTCAAACACAAAGATCGCCTCTGCATTCATCCACAAGAAATTGCAGAGGCATTCACCGAATCCCTAGGCGAATTATACAAGGAGGATGGCCCTAAACTCTCTCCTTGTATATCTTCTCCGGAGGAGTCTATCTCTCTCAATATGGAGGAAGTTAAGGCCATATTGAAAGGGCTCCCGAGACGCAAAGCGCCGGGTGCGGATGACGTAAACAACTACGTTCTGAAGCAGCTCCCTGACCCGACACTGAAACGGTTAACCTCTATATTTAATGCTTGCATTAAAATAGGTTATTTTCCGTCAGCTTGGAAACAAGCCAGAATAATCCTTATCCCGAAACCGGGTAAGGATCCAACATTACCACCAAGCTACAGGCCAATAAGTTTACTTAGCTCAATGAGTAAGGTATTCGAAAAGGCCTTACTTAAACACGTATCCGAGTCTCTCCAGTTTACAGACATCCAGTTTGGATACAGGAAAGGACACGGATGCGTTCAGTTACTGCGACGCACCCTCAACTTCTTATACTATGCTAAGCAAAGGAAGCTTAGAACATACACCCTAGCCATCGACCTTAACAAGGCCTTTGATTGCGTTTGGCACGAAGGCATTGTTAAGAAACTAGGAGACGCCGGGCTACCCCTATGGTTCCAAAGGATCATTCACTCGTGTCTAACTAAACGATCCTTTAGAGTTACGCCCGAAACACTGTATCCCCTGAATACGGGATTGAGAGGGGTGTACCACAAGGTTCTTGTCTTGGTCCCATCCTTTTCAACCTTTATTTACAGGACTTTCCCAAGTGGAATAAAAATAACAGAAACATGCAAACACTAGAGGGGATCTATGCAGATGACATATTGGTCTCGTGCAGGTCTTTCTTCATAGAAACCCCTCTAAGACAGTTCCAACAACATGTTAACAGGATAGTGGAGTGGACTAAGATGTGGAGGATGGCTATCAATCCATCCAAATGCACTTTCACTGTCAACCTGCGCAAGAGGCTCGGATACACACCTACACTGCGCATACACGATCAAGACATACCAACTACAAAAACATTTAGGTACCTTGGTGTCAACATCGACTCTGGAATTACCTTAAGGGATCATGTTGCATGCACTCTTGGCAGAGCTTATGGGGCCAGGAGTGTCATTTATCACCTTATAAAACCTGGCTCTGGACTGTCTCTCGGAACCAGGGTCAATCTATACAAGGCACTGTTGAGACCAATAATCACGTACGGGGTGACTACCTGGGCTAAACCGGCTGGTGAGCTGATGTATTTACGCATATCAGCATAAAACCCTCCGGATTATTCTAGAGGCACCCCGTTACGCCCCGAACGAGTTCCTCCACCACGAGGTCAAACTGGAGCGCTTGTCCAGGTTTATTCGAAATTTGGGAATTAAGGAAGATTGTAGCAATGCGGACTCCACTAACCCGCTGGTAACGAGCATCAAGACACTCCTTACTGAAGATGTTCAGAATGAACAAGATCAGCTGCCGAGGAGAGCTATGGCTTCGGCTGAGGTAGAGGAAGACTCAGAAGATTTGACACGGATTCTTCAACAAAATTACTGACCTTGTTATAGTTTACACGAATAATATGTTATTAATAGTCCATTACCACTATATTTATATTTTATACTACTATCATAATTAATATAGTTATTATTGTCAATTTATATTATTATTATTATTGTTGTTATTATTTAAACTACTATTAGTGATATTATTCTTATTAGTAGTCTCACCATATAATTATTATTATACATAACTATTATTATTATTATTATACTATCATTATAATTATAATTATTATTACTATTATTAATACTGTTATTATTATTATTAAGCATAAGACTTAGGATTAATTTATTAGTTTGTAAGATAGATTGTACAATAGGGGGAAAAGCCCGGTGGGCGACACTTAGTGTCCCCCGTACGGCTACCCCTGAAATCTGTAAATTGGGAGTAATCCCCAATAAAGAATTTTCATTCATTCATTCAGAATAAATATCTTTTTTTTTTCTTTTTTTTTTTGGGTGGCGAGGGGGTGGGAGTGGAGAAGAACTTTTGAGAAGTCAGAAAATTGGCATTTATCATTACTCTGAAATTATCACAATTTTTATATTTAAATATACGGTTGATGGCTTATTAGAAATTTAATAAATCTTAATGTTGTATTGGTACATCAGAAATATTTACTTAGCCAACTCCCAGCAACGACGATTTCTATTGATTGATGCCTTACTGACCATTTAAGTCCTGTTCCATTGGTTTAGTATTGTCCCAGAAAGGAGTGGTTGTGACATACGAGTCACCTGCCACGAAGGTATACTAAATACTGTTATTTTTTTTTAAAAAAAAAGAACAGTATTTACAAAACCCACGCCACCTGGTTGTGACATACGAGTATATGTTGGACGTTAAGTTATAGCCATATGCCATAATCGCACTCGTAGGCTACTACCATAACACCGCACCACCACCACTAACAAATGTATCAAATTAAAGTGCAAATGAGACAATTTTACGATATATCAAGATAATAAACAATTACTTAAAATATGAAATAACTGATACGTTATAATATATTATAATAAGTAGTATATAATCACGTATGTACCCATTTATCGTATAAAATAGTTTTTAGAACTGACGGAAACTCTGTTGGAGAGATTGGAGATGAGATTTGGCCTGGTATGGCTAGTGGATGTTGGCATTGCTTTCTTCTTTAAATTTATTTTTTTCTAAAACAGAGACAGAATGATGGTAATAGAATCAGAAATTTGGATTGGCCTACACTAAACATTTCTCAAAGCAAATATAATATTAAACTTCTTGGGTATATAATGTCTCATTTGGAAATGATAGAAACGTCTATTCGGGACAAGATTATTAAGATTTCATTCCTGGAGGTAGTACAGATAATAATCTTTCCAGTTATTAATTAATAAACACTGATTTCTGTATGTCACACAATGGATGCATGTAATATTATACCACGTATTTTATTCCCATCATGTTTAATTGCTGATAAACAATAGAGTACATCTACACTATGAAGCCTATTTTTTCGTACAATATCAATTTGATTCATCAATGATTCTGGACCCCAGCGTCTACACGATACACACTCAACACACACACACCACACACACACACACACACACACACACACACACACACACACACACACACACACACACATACACACACACACACAGACATCATATGTTTGTGATTTACAAAAATTGTTATAATAATTCTGTTCTAAAATTACGCTTATAAATGATAAAGTATATATAACATTTTATCAATTAATATGTATTATATTGGTTTTTATTTTTAAAAAATAAAATCCTTTCAAATTAATTAATATCAAAAATATTATTTATCCTGTGCTAGAAGAAAGTGGTATTGGTATATTACATATAAGTATATATATATATATATATATATATATATATATATATATTACTGTAATATATATAACACTGTATATATATATATATATATATATATATATATATATATTACACATAGTGTGTGTGTGTTGTGTGTGTGTGTGTGTGTGTGTGTGTGTGTGTGTGTGTGTGTTGTGTGTGTGTGTATGTGTGTGTGTGTGTGTGTGTGTGTGTGTGTGTGTGTGTGTGTGTGTGTGTGTGTGTGTGTGTGTGTGTGTTGAGTGTGTATCGTGTTGACTGTCGTCGCTCCGTCAATTCACTTCTTCTCCTGAGGACGACCGCCATTACGGTCGAAATATTGAAAAGTGAGTCTTTGTTGTGTTTCTGTTTATGTGTCACTGCTTATTTTAATTGTTATTTGTCCTGCCGGACCGTTTTTCGTTTATCATGGTATATATATATATATATATATATATATATATATTATATATATATATATATTTATATATATATATATATATATATATATATATATATAAAACAAGATTTCACAATAAACACCTGAAATAACTATCAATGTTCAAACCACAATAAAAAATGAGAAAAACGACTAGGTCTTTCAACTGTAACTAGCAGTCTTCGTCCGAGTCAAATCTCCCACTGTTTAAATGAAATTGTTCATTAAATCAGTTGTGATTTTACTCTGACAATGACCACGTTGTTGAATGATCTCCCTAACAATGACTTGTTACGGTTGAAAGATCTTAGTATATTTTCTCATTTCTTATTGTGATTTGGACGTTGATTGTTATTTCATAAGTTTATTGTGAAATCTTGTTATATATGCATATGCCAAATTCTAATCAATTAAAAGAAAAATATTAACAAGTAATAGAAGGAGTGAGGAAATTCATTGTATTAGAATCAAGATGGCTGATAGGTCTGGGTTTAGAGGAGTTGGTACTTCTTGTTTTCTAACTTTTCCAGAAGTCTGCTTAGTTCAAAGCAGCTTTCAGAAGTTCATGTTGCAACAGAACTGTTGTAGAATCAGTAAATGTCTCTCTGGTTTAGGAAAATAGTCTTCCTGTGTATTTATCTAATGGGTAAACAAAAATAATGAGCAATAACAGTATTAATTGGGTCATTGCAATTGTTAGTAACGTCTGATTATTAATCATATTTAAATATTATTTACAAAATTTACTTAACCGCACAGCTTATCAATAACTGCAATTGTTCATGACATTTTATATCAGATGCACTAAGGTATACCTTAATCTATACAAGGCGTGGGCAAACATTTTGACTCGCGGTCCACATTCACTACAAAAATGAATCCGGCGGGCCGGAGTGAAAGACGGACTTCCCATTGTTACGAACTTTTTTAATTTTGCCCTCGTTTTGAATAAATGTAAGAATTAAAAACACAGAGTAATTAAATTTCCGTATCCTTACAAAATAAATTTCTTTTAATTTTATATGACCCAGGGCAAAAAAAATCGTCTTCTGTTCTTCATATTATTGGTATTTTGATTTTATTCTTCTCCAATTTCCTTTGATAGTGTTAAAGAGAAAGCTAATTTTCCTATCTTTGAATGATTCACTGTTAGATGTTTGCAAAAAAAGTTCATACACCCAAAATTCTTTCCATTAATCTGATAGAATTATTGATCCTTGATAGAATTATTTTTTTCTAGTATTGTTTCCATTTCAAACAGAACTCAGTACTATTATTCAGTCAGGTGTTCTTTCTACTAATCAGAAAACACTCACCTCATTACCAATATGTCCTATGTCATACTAAACTTTGCAATATAAACTTTCAGGGAGCTTAATAAGAATATTTTCGAGAAACTCGTTATATTGTACCTTGGCAAGGGCTTTGGGAAAACATTTGAACAGTTTTCACATTTTGTCTCATGACCTTATAGGTAAATTAAATCGAGGTACTAATACACAGTGATTTTAGTATTTTTAGGATCAATCTTTATTACACTTTCACCAAGTACAAATAGCTAGGGAACCTCTTCGATAGTTTGTCCTTTATATTTTTCACTAGTTAGATGGTATTTCTGCTATGGAAAAAACTCGATAAGTTAGTTTAATGTATACTGAGTTCTACATTTATTCAAAAAAAGGTAAAAAATTAGAAAAAAATACACTCCCAAAAATTTATCTACCGTCTATGGGCTATAAATCTTGAAGATCTAGAGATCTTGACAAAATATATTTATTAGCACAGTGGAGTTTCTAAACGTGCATGGAAGAACAGAGAGTTGGAACCTCTGACTCTTGAGCATGGAATATACAGTTGACCATGTGAGAAATACTTAGTCTCACTCACTTCAATTCCTGCTGTAGACAGAGTTTGATGCTTCTACTTTAAGTTTTAAGTCACGAACAGGCAGTCCAGGAGCAGTCAGGGAATCAAGAAATTCAATTGGCTAATGAACTGCTTCTTCGTCACTAATCACTCTGTGTACTGGGTTGTAAGTTCTTTTCTCAGCTTGATATAGTGTAAGAAACTGTTTATTTTTTTTTCCTGCCTGCTCATTTGTAGTGGTGAGAATTGCTCATTCACAAAGCCAGTTATTCTGAATAGATGTCAGATCTTGAACTTCGAGAAACATCGTGTCAATTATCTCTTACTGGAGTTTAAATGCAAATGAAACTGAAGTTTCAGCTTGCTATGCCTCATGGTGGCTGAGTTTACTTGTGACAAAATTCTGCAGACAAACAGACAGAAATTTTTCTAAGGGTGGATTCGGTTTATCTAATGTATAAAGCGTAAAGAAAAGTTGAAATGAGTCAGTTCTAAGTAATGTACAGAAAAAACCTTCCTTTTATTTATATAGATGAAAAAAATTATTTCATTGGATTTTATACTCATAAAACCAATATCTTATATCAATAAAAATCAGGAATCTTCAATCGTTTATCAGACAGAAAATTCTCCGCTTCTGAGAACACACACTTTTTTCATCCATACTACAACACCAGAACTTATTCCATAATACCATATTCATATTCCACTAATCAGACATAGTCAATCTAAGTCTGGTATTAAATTATATTGAATTGTGCAAAATATAGATTGCTTAGATCCTTTTGTTGGACAGATCTAATTCATCCATACCATGGAAAGTATTAGAAATGTATGATTATTTGCACTAATATTTTACAAGCAAGCATAATATTCTTTTACGCATCATATTAAGTAAATGATTTAACCATTTTTCATGAAACCTTTAGACAACAATTTTATTTCAGAGAATTCACTCAAAAAATTTTTGAGTCAATGTAAATAAATACAAGTATAGCAAGTAAACCAGTAGTCCAGGATCAATATTCAGTTTTTTATTTTTTTTTTATAAATTGTAATTTTCTTTTCAATTTTTCCTGAAAATTCGTGGTATTTAAATAAACCGTTTAGAGTCTAAAAAATTTTTTTAAAAACTAAAAATATACTGTAGCAGCCCTTTGGTGAATGTAATTTTGATAAAAATTATCTCAACTCATCCTCCAAAGAATGTTCTATTTATAGGTATAGTTTAATTTTGATCCGTCAAACTGTATGGCTTGTATCGCCCCTCACAAGCTTTCAGATTGATTTATAAGTCAATTATTTTTTACATTTTATAAAAAAAAAATACTTTTTTTTAAAAAAATGTGAAAATGTGAAAAAAATGTAAAAATGTGAATATCTTTTTCGTTTATTGCATTTTTAACCTCAAAGATATTGCCAAATTTTCGAAACTCTAGAATTAGTAGTTTAGAGGAAAAAATTGTAGTCTAAAAACAGGTTTTTGGTAAAAAAAAAAAGTGACTTTCCAATCATGCATAATTGCTCCCTAACATAAGGGATCATCTGCACTATAAGGCATTTTTGTGTAAAGTGTCAACTTGATCAATCAAAGATTCTGGATCGTAGCGTGATATATACTCTCCCACCCACCCACACACACACACACGCACACACAGACATCATCAAAAAAACTTCATAAAACGACTTCTGGGATCATAAAACTTGTAATTCCGACAAAATCTTGAGATCGAATTTTTCCACGATCACTATACTTTACTTATAGTAAATTAAAAATATATATTCCCTTGAAATAGTACATCATACTAAACTTAAATAGAGCCAGTACATTAAAACCAATAATATAACTGAACAAAATGAGTGAGAAATTAAACACGTTAAGGGAGAAAGTTGTCCTTACCGCCGAAACCTCCAACATCTGGCTAACTTGCTAATTTCAATTAAATGGTTGCTTATGCCTTGCAGCTTTGTTAAAAATGAGTTTGGCTGACATTCCAACTAACATACTTCTCAAAAGGCAAACTTAATATGAATATTAAATTCTAGTTAAAAGAACATTGAGGCCTCTCGTGTCATAAAAATTAAACAATAAAAGAAAGTTTAACATTAGAAAGTATTTATTCACTTCTTTTACTGATTAATCACTTTTAACTTAATTTGATTCTAAAAATTTGAATTTAATGAATTTGATTAATTATTACAAAGAATTTATAGTATTTATTTCATATGTCTTCTAGTAACTTTATAACATGTTTTGAGAATCGCTTCTCCAGTAACGACATGGACTACTCATAAACATTTTATATAATCAGCCTACATTAAGATGAAAAGTTATTAAAATTTGTTTGTGAGTCATTATTTTTTTCATATTATTAATGGTTGGACTTTGTCAGTAAGTTATTAGGACAGACTGCATTATCTTCAGGGTTAATCCACTTTACTTTATTTTTTTCAATATTCTTTAATATTCGTTCATCATCCATATATTCTTTATTATATTCATTTTGGTAGTTAACTTTATGAGGTGTGCCGGATATGTTACCAATTTCTGAGTTAAATCTATGTTGAAAGTATAGTTTTACAATATTGTTAAAGTGTTGTTCAAGTGCCATTATGTACTAATGCTTGTTAGTTTTAATAAATATTCTGATGGAATATTTCCCAGGATGAAGCAGTTGTATATGTTGTCTCAAATTAAAGAAAGATCTGAAACAACTGTATCTGAGAAATAGCCCAAACTACGATATACAAATTATTTAAAGGAATGAGCAATAAAAATCTTGAGTAATCTACATTCCATTATACTATAAGTAATCAATATAAAACTCGTTGAAAATCAATTAAGTTTTGGTTTTCTTTTAATGTGTCTATCATGTAGACGTAATATCAAACCCATAGGTAATCAATAATGATTTAATTTGTATTAATGTAGCTATATCAATTTTATTAGCCATATCAAACTTTAAATTATTGTTCTAGAACAATTTGATACGTTATTGTTATTAAAGTAACGGCCTAAATCTCATAGCGCTCCTGTTCACAGTGGACATGTCAATCTTCTTGTCTTTCCCTTTGTCGTTTTCAAAATCGACTTTAGATTTTAAGTTCTTTGTCTTATGTCTTATACATTTAGTATACTAAACCTTAAAACAAGTATTCTGTTTGACTAGACTATAGAAAAAAATCTAGAGTGGCCTACACTCTACTTTACTATAAGTAACTTAATGTCAAATTTCTTGAGTATATAAAACATAACGTCTCATTTAAGCATAACGTAAACATCTAAATGGGATATAATTATTAGCCATTCATTCCTGAGGTAGTACAGATAGTGATTGAAGGACATATCAATTTATAAGCTTATTTTTGTACATCACAAATAATTTATTATTTGCAAATAATTTCATTAGTATAACTACAGCAGTAATAACATTTTTGAAAAACCAAAGTGAACATTTCTTGAAACGATTTATTCTCCTACAAGAGAATGGCTTTCGTTCAAACAGCCAGTGGATTTCTTACATCGTTTACTTGACATCCTTCTACATTGAATATTAAAGTAAAATTTTAAAATTTAAAACAGGAAAATACCCTTTTTTTCTCTGAAAAACATCTTAAACAGCGAAGAAAATGTTATTTTAAGGTGCTTTGTTAATTAAAGATGTACGATAATTACATTTATTAATCTCAAAACGAAAGATTCCAATTATGAATTATCATTTACATTTTTGGTCTTTTATAGAATTATTATACTGAGAATTTTAATCTTTAAAATAATAATAATAATAACCTTCTTAGTATTTAATAAGATCATTTTCCTTCCCCTTTGTCAAATAACATATATACGAATTTTTTCTGAGTGAGTGTTATTATTTTCCTGCACAATATTATTCCTCTTACATCTCATATAAGTCAATAAACAATTTAAATTATTCCTTTATAAATATCAATTTTTTCTCAGTGGATTTGCTCAAAAAATTTCTAAGTCAATGTAAACAATGTAAAAAAAACGACTTCTGGGACCTCAAAACATGTAATTCCGTCAAAATCTCGAGATCGAATTTTTTCACGATCACTATACTTTACTTATAGTAAAGTAAAAATATAAAAAATTCGACAAGTATAGCAGGTGATCTTTTAGTCTAGGATAAACAAACAGTTTTTATAGCGTTATTGCTCTTTTCCGTAATTGAAACTTCATGCATTTTCTTTATGAACTGTTAATTTTTTGTTCCATTTTTCGTCAAATTGTCGTTATTTTTTAATGAGCCGTTTAGCGTCAAAAAAACATTTTCTGAAAACAGAAATCGTACTGTAACGCCCCTTCAGCAAATGTAATTTTGAAAAAAAATATCTCAACTCATTCTCCACATAATGTTCTATTTTTAGGCATAGTTTCATTGTGATCCGTCTAACAGTATGGTTTGTATCGCTCTCACAAGGTTGGAGATTGAATTAAAAGTCAAAATTTTTACATTTTAGTGAAAAAAAATATTTCCTGTTGTTTTAAAATTCTGAATATATTTTTCGTTTGTTGCGTTTGTAACCTCAAAGATAATGTCAAAATTTCAAAACTGTAGAATTACCAGTTTAGGAGAAATAAATGTTTTAAAAAAAACGGTTTTTGGCAAAAAAAGTGACTTTTCCATTATGCATAATTCTTCCCAAACAATAGGGATCTTCGTCTTTATGGGGCCCATTTTTGTGTAAAATATCAACTTGATCCATCAAAGATTCTGGACCGTAGCGTGGTAACAAGCAATGCTAACACACGCACCCACCCACCCACCCACACACACACACACAGACATCATCGTAAAAACGTCATAAAACGACTTCTGGGACCTCAAAACATGTAATTCCGTCAAAATCTCGAGGTCAAATTTTTTCACAATCACTATACTTTACTTATAGTAAAGTAAAAATTAAATGTCTATGTAAACAAATCCGACAATTACAGCAAGTAATCCATTATTCCAAGTTAGGTTTTCAGTTATCCAGCTATCACTCAATCAATCTTTCCTGTGATTGAAATTTCTTGAAAATTTTTGAGAACACTAATTTTACTTCAAGATTTCTGTCAAAATTTCTTTTTTTACTTTACTATAAGTAAAGTATAGTGATCGTGAAAAAATTCGATCTCGAGATTTTGACGGAATTACATGTTTTGAGGTCCCAGAAGTCGTTTTATGACGTTTTTACGATGATGTCTGTGTGTGTGTGTGTGGGTGGGTGGGTGGGTGGGTGGGTGGGTGGGTGGGTGAGTGAGTGTGTTAGCATTGCTTGTTACCACGCTACGGTCCAGAATCTTTGATGGATCAAGTTGATATTTTACACAAAAATGGGCCCCATAAAGACGAAGATCCCTATTGTTTGGGAAGAATTATGCATGATAGGAAAGTCACTTTTTTTGCCAAAAACCGTTTTTTTTAAAACATTTATTTCTCCTAAACTAATAACTCTAGAGTTTTGAAATTTTGACATTATCTTTGAGATTGCAAATGTAACAAACGAAAAATATATTTTGGATTTTAAAACAACAGGAAATTTTTTTTTTCAATAAAATATAAAAATTTTGACTTATAATTCAATCTCAAACCTTGTGAGAGCGATACAAGCCATACTGTTTGACGGACAAGAATGAAACTATGCCTATAAATAGAACATTATGTGTAGAATGAGTTGAGATATTTTTTTTCAAAATTACATTCGCTAATGAGGCGTTACAGAACGATTTCTGTTTTCAGAAAATGTTTTTTTGACGCCAAACGGCTCATTAAAAAATAACGACAATTTGACGAAAAATGGAACAAAAAATTAACAGTTCATAAAAAAAATTCATGAAGTTTCAATTACGGAAAAGAGCAATAACGCTATAAAAACTGTTTGTTTATCTTAGACTAAGAGATCACCTGCTATACTTGTCGAATTTTTTATATTTTTTTTCATTGTTTACATTGACTTAGAAATTTTTTGAGCGATTCCACTGAGATAAAATTGATATTTATAAATTTAACTTGTTTGAACAATTTAAATTGTTTATTGACTTATATGAGATGTAAGAGGAATAATATTGTGCAGGAAAATGATAACACACACTCAGAAAAAATTCGTATATATGTTATTTGACAAAGGGGAAGGAAAATGATCGTATTAAATACTAAGAAGCCATAAAATGCCCAGTATAATAATTCTGTTAAAAACCAAAAATGTAAAAGATAATTCAAAATTGACATCTTTCGTTTAGAGATTAATAAATGTAATTATCGTACATCTTTAATTAACAAATCACCTTAAAACAACATTTTCTTCGCTGTTTAAGATGTTTTTCAGAGAAAAAAAGAGGTATTTTTCTGTTTTAAATTTGAGAATTTTACTTTAATATTCAATGTAGAAGGATGTCAAGTAAACGATGTAAGAAATCCACTGGCTATTTGAACAAAAGCCATGTTCTCTTGTAGGAGAATTCTTTTTATCAAGAAATGTTCACTTTGGTTTTTCGAAAATGATATTGCTACTGTAGTTATACTAATGAAATTATTTGCATCAGCAGTGTGATGTACAAAAATAAAAGCTTATTTATTGATATGTCCTTCAATCACTATCTTTACTAACTCAGGAATGAAAGACTAATATTCATATGCCATTAGATGTTTACGTTATGCTTAAGTGAGACGTTATGTGTTGTATACTCAAGTAATTGGATATTAAGTTACTTATAGTAAAGTAGAGTGTAGGCCACTCCAGATTTTTTAGTTATTTATTTAGGGTTAAAAAATTTTCTGGTATCATAAAATGTACTTTGACGCCCACTTCCACTTTCCGTTCATGTAATTTTAATAAATAAGGTATTCAGTTCATTTTCTAAAAACACGTTATTTTTGGGAGTGATTTCATTACGATCCAACAAACGGTAACCAGTATTGTACCCACAGATTTTCAGAATTATTCAAAAGTTTAAAATTATGCATTTTATTTGCAATACTGACCTTTTTGTTATTGAAAAAATCTGAGTATCTTTTCAGTTGATGTTATTGTCAGTTCTATATCAATCTAAAAATTTGAAGACTCTAGAGTTAGCAGTTTAGAAGGAAAAAAACAATTTGCCCAAAAAAGAAACTTTCTATATTGCCTCAAAACAATAGGACACATGCACACTATATGTCCCATTTTTGTATATAATATGAATTTGATCCATCAAGCGATGAAGCCGTTACACAGACATCATCGAAAGAAAATCAAAAAAGGACTTTGAGACCTCAAAACATGTAAATCCGTCAATATCTCGAGATTAATTTTTTTATATGATTTCTATATTTTACATATATAAAGTAATATAAATATATAATATAAGTGTTTCACAATTACTAAAAAAGAACTGTTTATGCAATATATACAATATAAATATAAACTGCCTATTTCAGAACGAACTAAAAATAATTCAATTAATTCGAAATCCTTATGTATACGCCATTTTCTCTTAATAATTGAAGTAGAGTTCTGATGTATATTACTTACTTCAAAGTTACAACTACAGCATTATGACAGCTAATTTACACACAACTTCCTTAGACACCTGCAATAGTGGACATTCTTCTAAAGTAAAATTCTAAGGTAGTGCATTCAGTTATTATGTGGTATTTACTCATTGTAGGGTAAAAAAGTTAATGAAATAGAAGTCACATGTACAAATTTAATAATCTTAACAATGCGTTTCGAAGACTTTGTGTTCTTCAGGCACAAGGCATAATTATAGTTTTATACCTGAAGAAGAATTCTACGTGTTCGAAACGCGTTATTTAGATTATTAAACTTGTTTATGTGGTTTCATTAACTTTATTACTAACAATGGTCACAAAACGATCTGAACCACCTATTGAGAAGTAAGTGTGAGTAATTTTGTTGTGACTGCTTTTTGAACGGTTCAGTACCTCTATATGCCGTCTAGATAGTGAACTGAAGTAATATGTTTCATCAAACTGTGTGAGAACACTGCAGAGTTGTGTAATATTGTTTGCATACACTCTTGTCACACCTTCGGTAGTACAGTCTACAGATCTAATGGAAAGATCTTTAATTTCTTTGTTTTCTGTTTTTTCAGCTTTAACATTCAACTCATTACCTTCTATTCCAACATGTCCAGGTATACAGATAAAAACCACCATTATTTTTCACATTATTGCCGTCATACGTTTATACTTAATGTGCGTTTCATGTGAAATAGATCCCTGCAAGGCAGTTAGCGGTAACTTCAAGTCTAACAAGATGAAGAAAATTGTTCTACCACTGCATTGTAGGTATAGCATACACACGCCTCCAACCATTTTCCCAGCCCTTTTTCGTGTCCTTCAAGTATATAGCACATCTCAAACTCTCCTTGATTGACTCAACGAGCATCTGTGAATATCAACAAATAGTGGTCGAATCCACAGAGAAGCTGCCTAAAAACTGTTCTACACATCTTTAAAGGAGTGTTATTTTTCACGAATTCATATAACCTTGATATATAAAATAAGTTTCAAAGTTGTCTCAAGTATGGTTAGAAGAGTTTTATATGGTACCGAGATGACTCAAGGAAAGTCTTTAGTTCAGTTCAGCAGGCCGAACATTTACAAGTCTTATTCATATTGTACTTTTGCAAGATTGGATTGATAAATTCAATTATTATTTATAGTATTTTCATATCCAATATAAAATATTAAGTCCCAAAGCTGTGAACCTATTAATTTTAAATCTACCAAATAATAATTAATTACTTCAAAATAAAATCCAATATTTGAAGTATTTTTAATAATATATCCGACATGAATTCTTGATAAAAATGCAACAAACATTTCAGATATATTTTTTTCAACCAAACTGGATGTCGAATTAAGTCACACTATTATTTAATCATTCAAATTTATTCAATTAAACAAAAACGTTCACTGAGATATTTGTTACTGTCCAAATATTTCAGGAAATTCAATTATATGTTTCATATTTCCAATAAATTATTTTATACTATTTATTGCTTAAAAAATATGACACCATTTTCTATAAAAGTTTTATTTAAAATGATATCAAATAAACAATTACATTCTTAACTGCATCATTATTTTTGAGATTGTAACCCTAAAATTGACCAATCATACAGCTAGTGATGCTAATAAATTAAATAATTATATTATTTATGTTCTACAAATTATTAGCATCACTAGCTGTATGATCGGTCAATTCTAAAGTTGTAATATTACTTCTTGTGCATTATATAAACGAATAATACAGCAAGAATTGCGATGCTTCAAATTTATTTATTAAACGTAATATGAGTTATATCGAAAAAATCACCACACAATGAAAGCAAGAAATGACCAAAAGAAATCCAGGGTAGTTCAGTGGATTACGTGCTCACCTGTGTACTGGTAGATCCAGGGTTCGATATCCACTCTAGCTCTCAATTTATTCACGTTCGTTGTGAAAAAAATATGAGCACCTCATCTCTCGGAGAGGAAGTGAAGCAAACGGTCGCAAGACCGTAGAATGCCAAGTACTCGTGAAAAGATCTCTACTCTAAATACATTTGAGTTAGACAAAATTAAGGCTCCCAAAAAAGAATGTTCATTTTGTAGCGACACAAAAGGGAAATCTTTGGCCTGTACTTGTTTTCTCATTGGACCTAACCTAAGAATGACAATGTCAACTAATTGACCAAACAAATATCATGGATTCTGCCACAAGTATGTTTATTGTGACATTCCTGCTGGGGAACAAAGCAGACCGGTGAAATAAGATTCAATGTTGGTGCCAACTTATACTATTCAGTAGCTTACTTTTTTTCTTTTTTAGGAGTTACTTTTAGTTTATTCAAATACACTGATGACGGTCTGTTTGACTGAAACATATTGGTGTGTTAATAATAGTTCAAATTTAGTGATAAAACTTTTTTGAAGGAGTATGCAGTCATACCTCTTCATACGAAATTAATTCGTTCTGGAAGAGATTTCGCAAGATCACTCGCTAACTACATATAAATAGCCTAATATACTCCAAGCCCTCAATAACCTACCTCAAAACACACTTGATAATTTTTACTTTACTATAAGTAAAGTATAGTGATCGTGAAAAAATTCGATCTCGAGATTTTGACGGAATTACATGTTTTGTGGTCCCAGAAGTCGTTTTATGAAGTTTTTACGATGATGTCTGTGTGTGTGTGGGTGGGTGGGTGGGTGGGTGAGTGTGTTAGCATTGCTTGTTACCACGCTACGGTCCAGAATCTTTGATGGATCAAGTTGATATTTTACACAAAAATGGGCCCCATAAAGACGAAGATCCCTATTGTTTGGGAAGAATTATGCATAATGGAAAAGTCACTTTTTTTGCCAAAAACCGTTTTTTTGAAAACATTTATTTCTCCTAAACTGATAACCCTACAGTTTTGAAATTTTGACATTATCTTTGAGGTTACAAATGGAACAAACGAAAAATATATTCAGAATTTTAAATCAACAGGAAATATTTTTTTTTCAATAAAATGTACAAATTTTGACTTATAATTCAATCTCAAACCTTGTGAGAGCGATACAAGCCATACTGTTTGACGGACAAGAATGAAACTATGCCTATGAATAGAACATTATGTGTACAAGGAATTGAGATATTTTTTTTCAAAATTACATTCGCTAAAGGGGCGTTACAGTACGATTTCTGTTTTCAGAAAATGTTTTTTTGACGCTAAACGGCTCATTAAAAAATAATGAAAATTTGACCAAAAATGGAACAAAAAATTAGCAATTCATAAAAAAAAATTCATGAAGTTTCAATTATGAAAAAGAGCAATAACGCTATAAAAACTCTTTGTTTATCTTAGACTAAGAGATCACCTGCTATACTTGTCGAGTTTTTTTTATATTTTTTTTCATTGTTTACATTGACTTAGAAATTTTTTGAGCGATTCCACTGAGATAAAATTGATATTTATAAAGGAACAATTTAAATTGTCTATTGACTTATATGAGATGTAAGAGGAATAATATTGTGCAGGAAAATGATAACACTCACTCAGAAAAAATTCGTATATATGTTATTTGACAAAGGGAAAGGAAAATGATCTTATTATATACTAAGAAGCCATAAAATTCCCAGTATAATAATTATGTAAAAAACAAAAAATATAAATGGTAATTCAAAATTGAAATCTTTTGCTTAGAGATTAATAAATGTAATTATCGTACATCTTTATATAAATTTATATAAATATTAAGATGATTTATTATAAATCATCTTAAAACAACATTTTCTTCGCTGTTTATGATGTTTTTCAGAGAAAAAAAGAGTATTTTCCTGTTTTAAATTTGAAAATTTTACTTTAATATTCAATGTAGAAGGATGTCAAGTAAACGATGTAAGAAATCCACTGACTATTTGAACAAAAGCCATGTTCTCTTGTAGGAGAATATTTCGTATCAAGTAATGTTCACTTTGGTTTTTCAAAAATGTTATTACTGCTGCAGTTATACTAATGAAATTATTTTCATATGTCCTTCAATCACTATCTTTACTTACCTCAGGAATAAAAGACTAATAATCATATCCCATTTAGATGTTTACGTTATGCTTAAATGAGACGGTATGTTTTATATACTCAAGAAATTTGATATTATGTTACTTATTGTAAAGTTGAGTGTAAGCCACTCCAGATTTTTTTTATTATTCTGCATATTATATTATTATATGAAGCATATAGATAAATTATAAAATTAAATAATAATCATACGTAATAATATGTAAAGTCATACATCTTTGGATCTGAGCGAACACACGTAAGTACTGTACGAACACATGCGCAGAACTTATAAATTTTAATTAATAACACGAATTGAAAATAATTTTTTTTAACTTCAGAAAATTTTTGTCACTTCCTTTTATTTTTCTGTGTTAAATTTTTGTTGCATTTTATTTTTCACTTGTTGTAACTGATGTCTTCATATTCTTTTGCCTTTTTTCAGGCAGGTTCATTTTCAGCATTGGTTGTTGTTACCTAACGTTTTGTGAAAACCGATCCAAGAACATTTGTCTTTAAGGACTTTAAAAAAATTTTCTGAATATGCAAGGTCATATATATTCTCTGCTGTGTAATTAAAGTACGACGAGGCATTTTTTTCCAAAATAAGCCTGTCTCGTCAAGATTGCTGTAGATCGTACTCCTCCGATATCACTAATTGTTCGAATTCGTCTGCCACCTTTTTATCAGCACTTGATGCTTCGTCATGGCTAACAACAGACTGAATTCCAGTCAGTCTTCTTCATACATTTTTTTCAAACCACCCAAGAAAAATCTTTCGTATGATGAAACAAAGTTCGTAAGATGAGGCACATTTATTCCAGAAAGACCTTTTGTAAGATAGATGAAGAAGTTTTCCTGATCTAATCAATCTTCTGGAGAGTTAGTTTATATGAAAATGGCACCACAATAGAGCATTCTGACCGTAGTGCGCACGAATCTGTAAGAAGTCCTTAGACCCTCAGACTTAAAAAAATATTATATACTATTCCTAAAAGATAGAAACCTTGAATAAGAAAATTAGAAATATTTCAATATAATCCCACATTATAACACTAAATCATTTGGTGTTTTTTTATATATTTTAGACAGGATCTATCCACATTATCATTATTCTATACTATGTATAATAAATATCCCGGCTGTAATTCACCATATACCAGGAAATTATTATGATTTTGTACAGAAGTTCTTTTCTTACTTCAGTTTTTCGTGGTAGTTGTTAATTAAGCAAGGAAATTAAATAATTTTTTCTTACCTATTCTTCCTTCTCATCCATAGTTTCAATCATCATCAGATCAAGCTGTATCTCAATTAGCAGGTCATCTAATTCCAGCAATCTCATTTCACATAGACCTTTGAAACATGCATGTTTTGATCTTGTTTTTGATGGTACTAAATGTGAAGTATGTAATGTGAATATAACAACTGCCTAACTTGTTCTATTATTCTATTATCTAACCATCATTTCACCTCACCTATCACTAAACCCAATTATTCGTAACTTTGTTAACTCGTGCACGCTCAGTAACTTTGTTTATCGATTCTATTGTACTCCTTGTGATTCATTTGACATTGGTTTTGATTTCTACACTACGTAGTTTTTTTTTAAAAATAACACATGCCATCCGGTCGTCACATGTTCTTATCACTATTCACTACCGCAGTTTCCCATTTTAATGAGTTCTTCAAATTAAAATTTTTTTTATCTATTTTCCACCGAAGGTACCGATAAAATTTAAATGATTCTGAGTGAACCCTTATTTGGTTACTGGCTCTTCCATCTACTCCTAAGCTGAATTTCATCAGATATTTTTTTCTATAATTTTATTTATTATAAATTTTTTTTCTTAATATTATTATTTTTTTAAAGTTATCTATATATTTTGTGAACCTTAATTTATCACTAACAACAGACTGAATTTAAATAATAATTTACTTAATATGTGTGTCACGCATATTAAAAGTTCACTTTATACTTTTATACTATAAAATTATTATAGTATCTTCTATAATACTAATATACTTTAACAAACCACCCAAATGTGGTGGTTTATTTTTTATATTTTTGTTGCATTTTATTTTTCACTTGTTGTAATTGCTGTCTTCAAATTCTTTAGCCTTTTTTTCAGACAGGTTCATTTTCAGCACTGGTTGTTGTTGCCTGACGTTTTGTCAAAACCGATCCAAGGACATTTGTATTTGAGGACTTTAAAAATGTTTCTGAATATGTAAGGTCATATTCACTGGCTATAATTTTTATTATAGGATATAATAAAAATTGCCTATTTTTATATATCCTATAATAATGCCATTGGATATTAAAATATATTTAAAGTATATTTAGTTTATTATATAAATTATAAATATATAAAATAAATTATTTTAATATTTATAAATATTAACCTCTAATTAATATATTATATAGAATTTACTAATATAATAAATTCTATATATTTATTATATATAGAATTATTATTCTATATATAATAAATCACTATATTATATATAGGATTTATATAACTTTTTTATAAATCCTAAAAAAAAATTGAGGATTTAGTGAAATTATCCTCAAAAACCACTAAACCTCGTTTAGCAAGGTTTATATCACAAATTTCCTCTAAGAGGAAAGTAAAATTAAACATTTTACTTTCCATACAGTATTATTAATTTCACGCTTTTCTTATTATTTGGTCCATCCTACTTTTGTTTGCTTTACTTGAAATTATTCTGATTTTATAACTGTGTATTATATATTCTATAACTGTGGGAGTTGAAAACAACAGATTCAAAGAAATGCCGCAACTCAATTTTTAAGTTTTCTTTTTTTTTCTATTGGATTTTTTGTGATAATATTGTTTCCAGACTATTACTTTTTTTTGTTTGATATCTTCACTGAATATATATAGTGGCCTTCCCAAACTTTTCATAATAATACAGATATTATATCTATATGTTATTACATCTATCTATTATACAGATATCGAATCCACTCTGATTAAATTTAATAGATCAAATACTCTAAACAGTAGTAATGGTTTATTCAAGCTCGACTCAGTGCTGAAGATGACAACAGCTTCATCTACTAGGGTTGACAGCTAGCAGATAGTTTTTTACTTATTTCTTCCTGAACTCATTTTTTACCCTTTCCAGCCCTTTGTTCACTTTCCTGCACTTAACACCCTTTAAAATACTCAAATACATTTCTTTTCTCCCACTATTTTTAACCCCATACCAGATGATTCTACACCACTTGTTTTATTATCTGTTGGACTCATACAAAAACTTAATTTTTCTGATTCCATACTGTGGTTTAGACGTTGATTTTTTTTTTCACGCGGTTATTGTGAAATCTTGTTATAGATATATATGAATAAAATAAATCAGTGTTTGGTCAGTCTTTCATGTTAAAATTAAACTCTCAATTCCCGTATGGATGAATGTTATTATATAAAACGATTTAAAGGAAAGATCCGTAAAAACAATACACAACTCACTTCAATATTTCGACCTCATCCTCACAGAAGTAAGTTAACAGCTGACTTAATTAATATAAGGGATATAAATGAAAATTGGTAACATCATAATAATAAATACAATAATATTGAAATATTGGTTTAAACCGGGATTGGTGTGGGTTGAAAATAACCGAATATAAACCTCCTCAAAAGCTTTCAAAGTTAAGCAACTATGGTCAAAAGCTACTTGATTAAGAAGCGAGACTTTAAAGCAGTCATTGAATGAAAAACCATACCCATTATTGTGGGTACAAATAGGCAGGTTAATTTGCTTTCTAACAGAAAAAAAAGAAATCTACCTCCCTTTTTAATGCTCATTAATGAAAGCAGGCCAGTTTCTAAATACCTCCTTGTTATATACTCAGTGAAGTACTGTGGGAAAACGAAATTAGAAATAGTAAGAAATGAGTAAGTGGTGAATTGCTAATGAAAAAAGTTAGTGAGAACCAGCACGTTTAGATTTCACTCGGTTGGGTAATGCCACAGTTGAGTTCGATATACATCTCCAGTTTAACACCTAGAGAGGGCTCAACACCTGCAGGGGAATACTAGACTGTAGTTTAGAAAGAATATAAAAAAAAATGTATCACAAGGACTAATCGAGGTTTACATCATAGCAATGAAATAGAAAAAACGGTGGATCTATTACCCTCACATTTGCCAATTTAATGTTATTGGACAGGATTAATGTTAATTGTTACAAACTTAGGGTGGGATATTTCATCTCCAATGAATTCTTCAAGTGTCTACTATGTTGACATACAGGCAAGCAATGCTAAGAGGAATATAAAACATCCAAATATTAGAAGCAAAACATGGTAAAGATCCACACATGCATGTGCCTCTACAATGCAAGAACTTCAATGACAAGCATTAATCTTGGTTACGTACTAAAAAATAATATTGGAGAGCAAATTTCATTGGTTAATATGCTAGCAGTTGTCATAAGTAGAGGTAATATATATATCACTAGTATTTCACAAGTTCTTTTTATTGTCCTAAAAGGATGCAAGTGTTTAATATCAAGTTTTAACAAACAGCCTTAGAAAATGATAAAAATAAAACAAGATTAAAAAAAAGAAAGTTTTTTTCAAATAAAAAATGACCCTGAAATAGAGTCCTCTAAATTGATATAACGAGAAGGCAACAGAAAGGATTGTCTAATAAATAGTTAAAGTTAAAACTCGTTACAGTAAAACATAAGAAGAGGCCTAATTTGTGTGAACGTAAATCTAGAAGCCCACTTGAATCACAATCCAATTGGAATCTGCATCTAGGAGCCCCATTTCAAACCAAGACTGAAGTTCAATATTCATGACTACACATCTTTCTGCAGGGATAAGGATAAACAACCTAGGAAAGGGATATAAATTCTTCTTATCCCCTCTTCCACACTAGCTAAGTTTCTTCAAAGATAATTTACCGTAAAATATGTCCAATTAAACCTAGTTCAATTATAAGAAGAGGCTATAGGGTTATAGTATCTTGTAGCAATAATGCTCATTTCCTTACTCTGAATAGTCACGATGGAATCCGTGTATTTGTCTGTTACCATAATCAATTATGTTGTTGGACAACTTTGATTGGTGAGGTAGTGAAAGGGTCTTACAGAAAAGAATAGAGTTATATAAGTTATTAAATGATACGAAATCAATCCTTTTTATAAATGACTCATTTTATGCTTTATGGCTGAAGTTTTAAATGTTATTGACCTCAGTATCACTTCTAAGTTAGTTTTTCTTGTGAGCCAATAAAAACAGATGAAATGTATCTCAGAGAGTATTTCCTATTTTCATTGGATTTGCTTCTTCTCTGGTTCCGATATTAATATATTATAAAATTATACCTTATATTTATAAAAATTCTTATATAACATTAAATCGTATAAAAAAATAAGTCTTTAATTCTATTTAATATATTTGTATTTTTATTACCCATTGTGTCAATTAACAAATAACAACCCCTCAAGCCAATCTCTAATAATTTCCCTGTTATGTTTATCTTTGTCTAGCATAGTTACTAATTTAATATCAAACTTCCTTTCCTAAGTTTCCCTTTAATCTACTATGACTCAAAAAGAGTTTCAGTTTTTTGTAAAATATGCACTTTGGACAAGTGTCCATAATTCAGTTTTGCTAATTTAAGCATTCAAACTCCTTTTCTGGTTGAACTAATGGCATTAATGAATCTGAAAACATTATTGTCGTTACCAAAAACTTCGTGAGTTTAGGTTTAAAGTGGTTCAAGCTTCATCTTAACTATAATTCACAGCTCAACTGATAAAATAACTTGAAATGTGCCTAATACATCTGAAACACCCGTAATTATAAGATATCTTAGTTTTATGACGTGTAACCTTCCTATTTCAAAAGATTCATATAATAATGAATTGTTCAAAAAAAAATTTAAGAATTGTTTTATGCAAAATATAATAACATTTTGCATACCTACTAAATAGAGTAGGTATTTCAGAAGTAGTTAATTAAAAGATTTAAAAAAATTGTTTTGTAATTATACCTCATTAATATATTCAACCAGTCAGTAGTACATTCATTGAGATGACAGCTATTGTCAAAGCTTGTCACAACCTCAGTTTTCCAATTACATTCATTTGGCTGAATTTGACACGGCGTAATGACAGTATTGCGTTAAGGTCAAAACGTTATATCTACTGTTCAAATTAAATATAAGTTTTGAGATAACCTAGGTCCAAAAATAAACATTTTAAAAATGTATGTGTACGTGAAAATAGAATATATCTAAAACTAAAACTGTTATAATTACTAAAAATTACATTTAACATAATGAGAAGGAACAATATGCTCAAATCCAGTAATGTCCGTTTTTAGGGAAAACTATATCTTTAAAATAAACCTTTATATGAATAGATGATTATGTAATTAATTTTTGTGAAATTTTTGATTTTTAATGAGGCAATCTTTATCATTGTTATTTATTATTCCAATTAATTAGTAGTAAAGATCATAGGTAAGAATTTATTTAATTTTTTTTTAGATATTTAATTCCTGAATAATTGAAGGTCGTGCGAAGTCTCATATCAGATTTTTTTTACTGAATTCTATAATTCTTGGCTGGTTCGCTTTTAATTGACCTGTCACAGAATCAGTACTTCCCACTCCACCTACCACATCAATCGCACATTACCTCCCTAAAGTAATTCGCAAATTTATAACTCCACTCCACAGTCATCTATTCAAATGGTAATTACAAAAAAAAAAAAAGATATTACCCAATTGTGGGAATCATGCTTCTAAAAGCTTATTGATGACAATATCACGAGCTTTGATTACAATAGCTTTATCTTCTTTTCTTTAAATAATACATTCAAATATATTAATAAAAAAACTCTGGAGTAGCCTACACTCAACTTTACTATAAGTAAACATAATATCAAACTCGTTAACCACCAACTGATATTTAGTGTTTTTTACATTTAAATCAATATGTATCATTTGTTTACATTTGGTTGTAATCGTTTTATTAGTTACAATTATAGTGAAAGTAGTGATGAATATAACATCTTATTAAAATTATTAAACTGAGGTCCTAAAGGTCATCGGACGAGTACACTCTACAGCCATAGCTGTCACATCTATGCCATTGTTGTAACTAAATTCAACTTCAGATTCAATGTTCATTCTAAGAACATAAAATATTTACCCATTGAAATTTAATATCCTCGTCCGGTTCCACATCATCACCTTGTAGAATTCATTTATCTACAGCTTCTTTCACCAATATTCCACTTAAATCTCTATAACTTAAAATAATGCTTGCATGTATACTCACTTTCAAATTATGCTTCAAGTATTAGTATATACTATTTTATTACTACCTTCATAAATGTAGATAGATAGGTGCCTCTTACTTCTATGGTTTTGATATCTGAGGTATTCTCCATGAAAATGCCAAAAGACTCTAAATTAAGTAGTTTAGGAGAAAAAAAATGTTGTCTGTTAACATATTTTGTGCAAATAAAGTGACTTTCTCATTATGCATAATTGCTCCCAAAAAATAGAGTTCATCTACACTATGAGTGCCATTTCTGTGTAAAATATTAATTTGATCCATCAAATATTGTGGACTGTAGCGTATACAGATACTTTTAATTCACACCCATCCACAAATATAGACATGATTGAAAAAAAGTCATAAAACGACTTTGACAACCTCAAAACATGTAAATCCGTCAAAATCTTCAGATAGAGTTTTTCTGCAATTACTATACTTTACTCTTAAAAAAATAAAAAATTACTGAATTGGATGCATCCATTAATTTATTACAATTTATTCAACCAAACAGAAGCATATGTGTGAGAACAGTTGTTGATATGTAAATATTTGAATGATATAAATTTCCCAATTTTAAAATTTTTAATAAGTTTTCACCTCTTAATTATAAATTAAAAAGTTTTATTGAATTAATATTTCATATATCTATCATAATTACAATTAGAATTTGATTTGTAAAATTCTATTATAAACATAATCAATGTAAAATTGTAAAAATGTATATACTATCTTGGAAAGAAGAAGGGTTGGGGGATTATGGGAAATGGCGAGAGGGGTGAATGTGCCAAGGAAGGCTGAGAAGCCCTGGTGTAGAATGATTAGTTGTAGATGATGAAGAAACAGTAGGTATGCACTGCAAACTACACACTCTTGACACACGCAAAACACGAAAACTGTCACGGTATAGACCTTAAAGGTAAATGGGATAAAGAACTAGAATCAAATAAAAGTATAAATAAAGAAAAAAAAAGGTTATGTGAAAAATTGTATAAAAAATAATAAAAAATCTATCACTTAAGATTTAAAGCATGTTTACAACAGATATGATATAACCAAATATGAACTTATACAGAAGATAATAAGGATAGAAAAATCTTCTAAAAAGGCTCATATTTGATCTCTAAAGCCCGTTTCAAAGCTGGATTAAACCTAAAGCAATAGTTTTACCTTTTTCTTTAATAATTTATAAATTCTTTCATATTCTTTGTTTTTAATCTGTATCCGTAACACTTTGTTGTTGTCTTCATTTCCACTTACCTTTAGTATCTATACCACATGGTTTTTGTGTTTCCTGTGTGGTATGAAGCGAATTTCTAACATGCCCTCCTCAGCGTCCTCTCATCAAACTACTTTTCCTACACAGATTCATTCACTTGGAACGTTTTCACTTCTTCATTTTGATTCTAATATACTCCTATTGACAAACTCTGCTTCAAAATATCAATTATAGTAAGTCTTTGTACTATTGTGTTTGTTTTTTTAAAAAAAATAAATACGTTCATTTACATACCCACAAACAATTTTGATTGTGTATGGATACGAAAAAAAACATGAATGAAGCTAGCTAAGATTTTGGTAAAAAAAAGCGTCAACAGAGCAGTAAAAAATGCGAAAAAATAGTAAATGTTGACCAATTGAAAACACGTTTTTAAATACTAAATAATTTCTTAAAAATTAAATTTAATAATGTCAACTATTCAACTAATATAGAAAAAAATCTGGAGTGGCCTACAATCTACTTTACTATAAGTAAACATAATATCAAACTCGTTAACCTCAACTAAATTCAACTTCATATATTTCAGTTCATTAATACGAGTAACATTCATAAATATAGATAGAGAAGTATCCCTCACTTCTATAGTTTTAGGTCTCATTTGACAGAAACCTTTCTCCATTCTGAGATGATTAGCTTGAGTATAGATATAGTATGTTAGAAAATTATTAAGTCTCCACACAAAAAAGTTTATTACAAGAAACTAAACAAGGCGTTTAGAACACGTGATGTTCTTCTTCAGATTACATCGAGAAAAATATATACATTCATTTAAGAGTTTTGGGAACATAGCTTTGCAAATTAATTAAAATGAATACATCTGATATTATTGAGTGATAACAGGAATAATATTGAAATGGCTTAAATTGACCCTTAACTTAAAACCCCATACTGAGACATGTCTAATTTAAGTTAAGGGTCAATTTAAGCTATTTCAACATTATTCCCGTTATCACTCAATAGTGTCAGATGTATTCATTTTAATTAATTCGCCCCTATATCCCCAAAGCTCTTAAATGTATATATATATTTTTTTTCTAGATGTAACCTCAAGAAGAACACCAAGTGTTCGAAACGCGTTGCTTAGTTCCTTGTAATAAACTTTTTTGTGTGGAGACTTAATACTTTTCCTAACATGAGTAAATAAATACCACACTATAACAGATTGCACAGCTAATGAAGACATAAAATGATCAAGGGTTTCTACTTATTCCAGACAAAGAGTTTGCATTCTTCTTATGTTGTCAAATTTAGCTTCCTTTCATAGTATAGTTAAGTAAACAAATTTTAATAGATGTTCTACATATATTTTTAAATCTTCCCTTTGTCCAAAAAAAGTGAATTTCCCATCATGCTCCCAAACAATACGGTTCTTCAACACTATGGGGCCCATCTTTGTGTAAAATTTGAATTTGATCCATCAAATATTGTAGACTGTACCGTGTACACAAGCTTTTGGATACACAAACACAGAGAGAGAGAGAGAAAGAGAGAGAGAGACATCGTCGTAAAAACGTCATAAAACGACATTGGAAACCTCAAAAAATGTAAATCGGTCAAAACCTGGAGATCCAAGTTGTTCACGATCACTATACTTTACTTACAGTAAAGTAAAAAAATAAATTGTAAATGACTCTTCTTAGATGTCTTTATCCCTAGATTCTACGAAGAGTTACTTTTAACGTTTACGGTATAGTCATAGTTTACTTGCTTTTATCCATTTTCACTTCGCCTATACCAAAAACACTAAAATATTTGTTTTTAGGTGTATGTTTAGGGTGTTAAGAGTTTTTCTCCTGAATTTGTTATTGATGAAATTAAAATATTATTACCATTCCTCGCTTACTGAACTTTCTATATCTTATATTGATAGATCTGGTACCAAGAAAACGTTTTCGAATTCAGTAACAGAAACCTGGTTAATATCAAATGTCATAGTTTTGCAACATGATGAGTCATTAAACTCACTTTCTAAGTTTGCTCACTAAATTTAACTTTGATACAGATTTTTCTAATGTTCATAACATAGATAATTTAATTAATCAAATACTTTCCTGAATTAAATGATATCCAAAGATATAAATAGGTGGGAAATGTAAATCATTAAGACAAACAACATTAATATTCAGTGCTTAGAGGCAAACAAAGCAGTATCTTATTTTTTCATATAAATAAAGAGAATTATAATATAAAAACACAAGTAAAATGATCATGTATGAATGATTGATATAGTTAAGAAACATAATCAACTCTTCATTAAATTAAATTTAACAGACCAAATACTATAAACATTACTAATAACTATAGACTGCATATTATCGAGAGCTATAGCATTTTCTAACACGCTTTCAGCATCCATCAGATAAGGCTTTTTTTCGCTCCAAAATCTTTTGTTAACCCTAACTTGGCCAGTCAAACTTTATTCCCTATTCTTGACTTGAAACTGATTTGAAATTTCACTCTTAACCTCTCTCCTCTTTCAGTATCACATCACATCTCCACTTTCTCCTGTTCAATGACTCTAACAAAGACTAATTATTTTGGTCGAAATATCTTAGCATCCGTTCTAAATTTTTAATTAACGTTTAATTGTTTATATCAATTTTTACAGTAAAGATATTACTGTAATATGTGTAACTATCATGTTAAGAAACTTTAAAATGGTATTATGAACTTTTAATTAGTAACTGTTCCTGTTAAAGTCACAATGTGAATGGATCAATACATACAATTTAGAGAGGTGTATGCGTTAATTAAAGAAGAATATTAAAAATGAATAAAGATAAAATAAGAGAAAATTATTGTGGAACACAGGCCAAGCAAGAGAGTTCATAAACAAGTGAAAAGCAGTTAACCAGTTGATTTCCCTACTACTTACCCTGTTCTCTTCCTCCTCACATTCCCTTAATCCAATCATGTTTGTATTTCTAATGAAGGCCCTTCCTGAATATGACTAAAGGTCCAATTTTAGAATCACCTCTAACACGTTCTATATGTCGATTTTTATTTCACAATATTTATGAAGTATATATGATACTAATGTAAATATTAAAGCCTATGAATTAATATATTTCTTAAACACATGATTGTGTGTTATCTGATACTTTTATATATTCCAAATAATAAGAAATTATTTCCAAATAAAACTTACTATTTGAATGAATCGTAAGGTAAATTCCATTAATAAGTGTTTCACAATTCCCAATATAAATTCACTTCTAAATTGAGTGTTACGTATTATATCAGACTATTATAATAATACGTTCAGTTAGCATTCCCTTTCTCCTGACCATTTTACAATGGTGCCTAAATTTCTTCCTATCATGACTCTGTCTAATGGACTATTTCATCAACTGATTGTCCTCTTTCTGTTAGTTAGCAAGTTCCCTTCGGAAATAATCAGTAGATCTATATCTAAACTACATAGAGTTAGTAATGACTCCAACGAGAAGCTATTATATCAGTAATTGACCTCGATTCCAGTGTCATTAATTTATTAAACAGTGATTCATTTAGTATTACTAATAGTTAAGGTCGTTTCTTTTTTACTATGTGTATTTGTTTTCTCTTTTATTATTAGTAAGAATTATTTATTTATTAAAATAGAACGTAAGATTATTATAATACGAGTTGTTTACATTATATTTGCCTTGTTGCAATATTAAATCAGGTTACTCAATGTGTTTTTCAAGGGGTTGTAAGATTGCGAATGGTTCATAAAAATATCCTCGCTATTGTGGCGATATTTATATTATATTATATTGTGGAAAATTACAAATTATATTGTAATTTGCTATTACAACATACTTACTACATTTGTCTATATATATTCTGCAACTGGGTTTAAACAATAGAATCATTCTCGAATACTATTAATCAAATCTATAATAAAAAAATATTGCAACATAATATCTTGAGTATACTATTATTAGTCATCACATGGCATGTACCAGGTTACTTGATCATTTTTTTAAAGTTAAACAATCTGTTCTGTGATACAATTGACCTCGTATTTTATGGCAATATAGACAACATCCAGTTACTTTATCAAGTTGAACTTGTAAACTTCAATTGAGGCCCTACATATTATAAAAACAAATATTTTGTAGATTCTGAATAAGTAAACTTTGAAAATGTGTTTTCATTCATTCAAAATATGGCGGAAAAAAAGAACCGAAGAATACTATCAGGAAGAGTAACACCTGACAGTAGCAGCCTTCTACAGTAGCCATCCCGAGGAAGAAGATTGGATGCCACCAATGTTCAAACAAGTGCAAAAAATTAAAAATGATAGCATTTTTAATGCTAAAAACCCTCTCTACTGGGTTCCAAGACACAAAGGAATAGAGTGAAATGAACGGACAGACGAACTTGTAAGATAAGGTGCTCGGAAAGCGCATATCGGTCCAGAACCATACTATGGTATAGGACAAACACTATCCAAGAACTCCTTAAAAAAGAGGATAGGGAAAACAGGAGAAACTACTAGGATTCTCTGCAAGGACACAGACAATCGAAGATATTTCTCGGCAAGTTTGAAAATAGGCAAATCTTCTATTGTGTAGAAAGGAGCAGGAATAATCTAAAGATCTTAATCGGATTTCTAACGGCCACTTTAAACTTGATGGGTCCTATCAATGGGCACTCTCAATGATGGTTTGTGCTGATTCTGCAAAAAAGAGGAAGACTGTTGCACCTGCTGACAGACTGTCAAACCATGTTACTCTGCAGAGGTAGGTGTTTTGTGATACACAACGAAACCATAGTTCTGTTTCGCTGGACCCAGTAATTTAGTACAGAAGGGGGGAGGTACAATAGTTCCTAGGAGACGCAGTGCTATAGTCACCCTCAAATAATAATAATAATATTATTATTATTATTATTATCTGAGGGTGACTATAGCACTGCGTCTTAAAAAAAAACTATTATACTTCCCCCCCTTCTTTACTGAAGTATCCCAGCAGTTAGCTTCAACGCCTCCAAAAAGCACAACACTTTTGCTCGGTCCAGCGGTAAAAGTTTTTCTATGGTTTTGTTGATTGTCCCGAAGCACCTACCTCTGTGCAGTAAACTTGCCTGACAGTCAGCCAGCAGATGCAACGGTTTTCATCCTCTTCTTTCAAAAATCTGCACAAACAATCATTGATAATGCCCATTCAGGGCATTAGTTTTGGGAGAAGGTGACTTCCTTTCTCTTTTTTCGGATCCTTAGATGCACTTGTGGGAGGTTGGAACCTACTAGTTAGCCCTTTTGGATCCTCTGCGCTTCTGGAGGATGGTCTCCTTTCTGGACTTCTTTCTCCTCAGTATCATACAAGGGAAAATCCCTGAAGCTCTGTCGGTGGTATTTTGTCCGCTTCGGCAGAGCACTGCATACCGGAGTAAGGCTATTTACTCAAGGGAGTCGCCTGGTACCCTTGATGCTCCGCTCGTAATACAGTAACCCCTGTATCATCCATCCTACGGCACGGATCGCATAACGCCTTAGATTGGGGCTGGGATAAGAGGAGAGGAATTGGAAAGTTGGAAGGAAGTGAAACGAAGGAGATCAGACCCAGCCCCTAGTCACCTTCTCCTCCTCTTTCATTTGTCCCTGCATGTAGAAGGTTAACAGGGTAATCTCACGAAGGCCGAAAGTCGGAGTTGAGTGCTAGACTGTTAGAGGCGCATAATAACTCCATTACTACCCCATAATAACAATAAGTATAAATTAGTAACACTTTATATTAATTAGTATTAATTATAATATTAATTTATATATATATATAAAGCTTTCACATAAACACGTGAAATAACAATCAATGATCAAACCACAATAAGAAATGGGAAAACAAGACTAAGATCTTTCAACCGTAACAAGCGGTCTTCGTCAGAGTCAAAAACCCAACTGAACACTAGATGCAGAAAACATCTGGTGAGGAGTTGAGAAGAGTGGGAGGGAAGAGTGGTATTTTAAAAGGGTGAAAGCACAGGAAAGGACTAATGTCCAGAAACGGATGTTTGGGGAAACAAAGGAGTACAGTAAGAAAAAGTAAAAAACTATCCGCTAGCTGTCAACCCTCTTTGAAGAGGCTATTGCCCTCGTGACGAAAGTATCAAGTTTGAAGAGACCGCTACTAATGTTTATAATATTAGATCTATTAAATTTAATTAGAGACGATTCAATAATATTTCTTAACAACATTGATTTTTCATAGGTAATAAATTTAGCTCCTGTCCAATCAATATGATGATTTTCATTTTTTATATGCAAGAATAAGGCACTACTTTTTTCCTGTCTACTTACGTTATATTGGTGTTGTTTTACACGTGTCTTTAATGATTTACCAGTTTGACCAATATAAATTTTATGACAATTTTTGCACGGAATTTTATAAATACCAGCGGACTACAATTCGCTGGGAGAGTTTTTTATTAACATATTACCCACGTTATTACGATTAGAAAACACTATATTAAAATCAAGTTGTTTGGCTAATCTTGGAAGGGGGTCCAATGATTCGTGGTATGGCAAAACTATAGAATTTGATAATAAAAGAGGCTCTGTTGAAGTATTAGAGAAAGTTTTTTTAGCACCCTTCAAAGCTAAATCAATATAAGAAGAGGGGTATTTTAATGAAAGGGCAATTGACCTAATGTTATTAATCTCTTCATTAAGGAATTCGGGGGAGCAAACTCTTAACGCCCTCAAAAACATATTTCTAAAAACAGAAATTTTAACATTTTTTGGATGGGAAGAATAAAAGTGAACGCATGCAAGTACATTCATAGGTTTTCTATATACACTAAAGCGTAACTCATTAGGTAACCTATGGATCAGGACATCTAAGAAGGGCAAATTACCACTTATTTCTTCTTCCATTGTGAATTTGATTATCGGCACTAATGAATTCAATTTTGTCAGGAAATCAACTTTATTTAAAGAATTGGGACAAATGCAAAGAATATCGTCAACATATCTATACCATTTAACATTTTTGGGCAAAATTGAGCTTAACATTTTACTCTCAAAAAACTCCATATATAAATTACTTAGGAGGGGGGATAAACAGTTACCCATAGCAAGACCAAATTTTTGTATATAATAATTATTTTCAAATTGAAAATGACAATCTACCACACATAACTTTGTGGTGTTATGTTTTAACAAAACTTAATAAAACTTAATAAAACTTTTGTTTTATAACAAAAGAATGTTGACGATATTCTTTGCATTTGTCCCAATTCTTTAAATAAAGTTGATTTCCTGGCTTTAGTGGTTTGAAAATATGCAGGTCCCCACGATTCATTCATCATTTAGTTCTACCGGATGTAGATTAATTACAGTTGTTTTTCCTGATTGCTGTTTGGCAATTCTCCTAAATGTTCAATATTCTGGTAAATCCAGATGTTTATGTTGAGCTTTTGTTATTTGGGGACGACTCACGTCATTTTCCTGGTGAATCATCTCTGTATTCCTTATCAACATTTGACAATTTACTTTCATTACATATACATTTTATAGATATAAATGCATTTTAGAAAAATGTGAGTTCCTTAAAATTGACTACATTGCTTCAACGACTATGTTATGCAGGAGACTTGCTGTTCACCTCTCTGCAAGAGCTTCTAAAAACACAGTAAAGATGTCCATGGAAGGGTAGTCATGTTGAAAGAAACGTTAGTGAATTATAGAATGGTTCATTTAGTTATTATTTCTTGAATAGTGAAACCATTGGAAAAAAATGGATAATTACTATATAGTATATTGAACATACCAGACAAGAAAGTTAAAAACTTATCTGGAAGAGTGACTAGAACATGGATTCAAAAGGAATTTAATAAAGCGTAACCATATTTAAAAATAGTCTAACCATACAAACCATTTTTCTTTATCAAGGTTAGGTCCAGTGTCATACAATTCATAAAAAAAACACCTTAAGCCAACGTTTTGTCTACATTTCTACACATCTTCAGGGCTACATCAAATATAGAAATCAATATCGAAATATTGAAGAAACGTTAGATTAAGGTGTCGCTAGTGAGTTTAACATTACAACTAAAGAGTTTCCTAAGGGTTTGTTCTTTCTGTTTGAATTCAGTACTGATGTATTCTTTATAAAAGTTTTATTTGCTCGCTAGATTTGGAGTTTTTTTTTTATGTTTGTTTGTACCACTTGTCTAGATGAGTCATAACTGCACTAGATACTGCTTTGTTCGAGAATTAATTGTTTACAAGGACTTCTGTACAATATCAATTTCTCTGTGTATGAGAGTCCAGTTTGTACATATAGTGGGTGGTGCCCTTCTTATATAAGCATTAATAGTAGATATCTTAAGTCTATCTGGGCACTCGCTCTGACCGTTCAGACAGAAAGCGGGGTTTGATGGCTTACGATAAACTTCTGTGCTGAATTTTTCAGGTTTTTGGTGTATATATAGGAAAGCTAATTTTCCTTCTGTAGCATTTTCTATGACAAATTGGTGTACTGATGCTTCTTCAAGGCTTAAGTGTTACTGCTGCTTCATCTGCATTGTCAGCTAAGACGAAAATATCTTCGATATATCTATGATAGATGACAGGCTTATCTGGACAAGTAGTACAATCAAAACATAAAATAAGATTCAAAATCTGGTGAGTAAATGTGGCTATTTCATAAAGCATACATGAGTACTGAATTCAAACTGGAAGAACGAGCCCTCAAGAACCTCATTAATAATAATGATAAACCCACTATCATAACCCATTTTTTGATAAATTGATAATTTTCTGTTCAATTTTTTTGGCAAATTTTCATTGTTCATTATTGATTTATTTAACGTCAAAAAAAACATTTTCTGAAAACCTAAAATATACCATAACTCACCTATGATTAATGTATTTTGGAAAAAATGTTCTCAGCTCATCTCCCACATAACGCGCTATTTTTAGGTATAATTTAATTTTTTGATCCGTAAACGGTATGCCTTGTATCATATCACAAGCCTTCAACTAAAACTTGAAGTTTATAACGAAAAAAGTATTCATAAAAATACTAATTCACTCGAAATATGCCAAAGATAATAATAACCATTCTTCCAAAAGATTACTAATAACTTAATTTAATGACTATATTGTTCCTGTTTATTTCTATAGGTTTTTCAAAAATAATATTACTTATAGCAATAAGCAAGTCTGAGCATTCAAGCAATTCCTAGATTTGGTTTTAATTGACTGGATCTTGACTGGAATAAGTATGTTGTTGCAAATAGAATTAGTACAACGAGAGTAGTTTAACACAGTCTCAGAAAAATGTCCAAAACCAAGCACCAATACTCTTCTGTTATTAAATATAATAACAACGCAAGATGCTCATAAAATTAAAATGAATTATATGTTTTCTAAACGAGCTTAATGAATATCTTAATCGTAAGAAATAAAAATATAAGGAACATTTGAATAACAACATCATATTATTTACATGGATTTTTCTCATCCTTCTCTTCGAATATCGTCTTGCACCCAAAGGGGTGCATACACCCAATATTGGGAACTCTTGATCTAGGAGCTCAAATAAAACATTGGATATTCTGCAATATAAATTTTCTTCAATAACGTCACCGTGCCAAGGGTATTCAATAATAGATAAAAAATATATTGTCATGACTGAGACAGTAATTTGGTTTCAGGTTTATTTCATTAAAACTTTCATAACTCAAAATATAAAGAGGAAAAAATATTATTATGGATCAAGTAAAACGGAAATATGTTATAAAAAAATTTAATGTGATGCGCATTATAGGCACCTGATAGTATCTTAAGAATTACTGGTATAAGAAAACCTAAAAACAATCAAGCATTTAAACGTTTACATTTTCAAATCAGTCAAAATAAAAATAATTTAGCTGATAATACAAAGAGGTAATTGAAATAAGAACGAAACTTCTCCGTTTCTCTTGGAACAATGCAAGGTTGTGTGAGTCACTAGATGAAATTAAGAAAGCCGCACGGGGAAGCTGGAAACTGTGAGTAGAATACAATGTGGAGAAAATGAGAAAAAATCTGAGTACATTATCTTTCAAAGAGGACGTTAATCCTTCGGTCCCGAGTCTGTATGATGTCATGCACTCGTTAAAGATCCCTACTTCAAATACACTTGAGTTAGGCAAACTTAGGCCACCCAATGTAGAATCATTACGATTAGGCACAACCTTCCCTAGTGTTAGTGTAGCTTTCTAGTGGACCCCCCCCCCCCCCCACCACCTAACACTATGCTTAAATCCATTATATTCTATTCTCAATCATTAAAGGACGAACAGAGACGTTAGTTTTCACAGTCTGCGCTCTCGCTTCTCCCAAAGCTCCAAAAAACATGGAGAAAATATGAAGTTACTTGCTCACAGCCATGTTCATACATTTCACATATTATACGTTTTACAGTTTTTACATTCAATTTGTTACAACGAATTTTAACAGTAATTTGTTATAAAATATAAGATTTGATCCGTAAAGAAAAAAGGATTTTTCTCCCCGTACTGCTGAAGAAATGTCACTCGAACTTCTCTCCCCATGAAATTTATATTCTGTTCAATGATAAATATAATAAAACAAACCTAAAACTTGAAGTTTATAACAAAAAAGTTTATAACGTTGCCTCAGTCTTTAAAAAAAATAAAATAAAGTTAATTTCATTTATTTTAATATTTGTATTTCCCTGACAATTACGAGTACACCATTCAATCAAAATATAAGAAACTTTAGCATAACGAAACACGAATCAGTTCTCCCTGCAGCCCATCAGCATTCACATCTGCATAAGTGCTATCTGCTTAATCTCAGTTGCATCGATTGACTTATCAGAGGCAATTTATCAATTAATGGTTCATCAATCTGCCTGGTGATGTGTTGTTGCTATTTTAATGTCTTGCACTTTACAATACTGCAGAGAGGGTATTATGTATTATGTCTGTAATTTTCCAACAATTTCCTCTTTGTTTTTAAGAAGCGGAGAATAATTGCTCCGGTACATTGATAAACGGTTCTTTCGTGTATTCTTTGTCTGTGAGCTTCTTACCCCCACTTACTATACCAAATACAGAAAACTACTGTTGACTGGGGAGGGATGATCCACTTTTTGAAAGTATGTTTGCTCTCTTCATTTTCTGGCATTGCACTGCTTCTTTTGAAAACATCTTTCATCGTTACAAATTTTGTAGACCGACTATTTCTCGCCACATACTAAACACACAGGTAATCTCGTTACTAGTGAAGAAAATGCATATGCCTAAGAAGAACTTAACTGTTTTTTTCACTGAAATTTTTATTCTTTGGGATTTAGACATAGTTAGTACAAAGGTTGCACTCTCTATAAAAGTAAAACATTCTTTTCATGTTGTATTTTTTAAGACTAATGAGAGATACTACAACGTAACTAAACAGTCAAGTGTGGCTCTGGAGCTATGGGTAAAATGTAATAACAACATTAATAAAATTAATTAATCTCAATTTTAATTAATTAATTTACTTTAATTAAGTTGATGAATTAATAATAGATTATTTTAATTAAATTAAGTTGATTGATTTTCGTTAAATTATAATAAACTTTTTAATTCAATTTATTAAACGAAAGGTAAGAAATCCGGAGTTCTAGGTAAGAATTGGAAGTATACTATTTAAGGAATAAGTAGGTCTTAAGTTTGGCGAAGCGAAACGATACTACTCGTATGTGAGTGCTAAAAATTTCTATTCACTTAACTAAGTTACTAAACCTTAAAAACCTGAATAATGTTTTGTTAACAATCCCTGTTTGTTTTTAATTCTCAGGCGTTCCTTCACAGTCAGGAAAAGTTGCAGTCGTCACAGGAGCCCGTGGAATAGGACTGGGAATAATAAAAAAATGCCTGGAAGCGGATATGAGCGTCATCATAGGTAAGATATCACTTGTATGAATACCTTTTACAATATTACAATTATTTAATATTGTATTAATTATTACAATATTAAAAGTGAAAATTCACTTTGTAAAATCAATTGGAAGCAAACTTTTTAAAAAATTAAACTTCCAATTACCGTATTTCACAAGTGTTATAAACCTTGTTTGTCTGTAATAACTTAAATACATTTCACAATACTAAATTTATGGTGGCTTTCATTGTTGATTAATAATTATTGATTTATAAATCGATTTCTTATTTTAAGAAAACATATCTATCATGAAGATAAACGTGAATTCTTTTATTTCAAACGCCATGCAAAATTAATACACTGGTCTTTTGTAAAGGAGTCTTTTATAATTTAAATAAAGCAGTGTAGAATTAAAGAAAGGGATTTCATGTAGGACAAAACATTTGGAACTTTTTCTCAACATAATAGCTACTGAGTGAATTCATACATTGTCGTATCATATTGTGTCTTTTATATTCCCTTTGTCATAATTGTCCAGTGAAAGTTTATTAAAAATTTAATATATTCTTTTTTCAGATGTTCATCACCATAAAAAGTTTTTATCTCCAGAAGAGAAGAAAAATAACTTTTACATCTAGTTTTTGCGTAAGACATTTAATTCCCTTACTTAAAAACATAAAATAAACATAATTTTAAGAGAATAATTAAAATACAGGGCAATAATGAAAAAAACGGGGAAATAATCCAGGTTGTCCAACTTAATTATTTTGTTAATATCGATTTTTAGATGTGAAGTGAAATGAGATTGGGAAGAGCAAGCCTGATTTTTAAATCCTAGCCATTTAGCAAGTTATTCTACTCTGTTTTGTTTACATACTTTTATTTAGCTTTCATAAACCTATATTTTGGATTATTAAAAGTTATTATTAATTGTTTTTATATTTATTAACACTTACTATAATTATTATTATTATAGACCCTTTTCTGGAGATAAAATATTGTATGCACCTCGAAAAAATGAGCTGTTATTCCCTCACTTAGTTATCTCCCTCGGCTTCACCTCGGAAGTTAATCATCATTGATCCCTCGGGTACAATTAGCTACAATTAAAATTCCTAATTCCCTCAGCTTCGCCTCGAGATTTATTAGCTTTGACCTCTTCGGCATCGCTTCAGTAATCAACTAAAACACTCGGGAAATAATAGACCTCATTATTCCCTCAGATGCATAAATATCTATTCTAATTTACTATAAACTAAATTATTATAACATAAAAAAAAACAAGTTTTATGTACAAAAATTTCTGAATTTATTTATAAGAAAAATGTACTTCTATAGAATTTAAAAAATTAAAAATATTAAAAAAATATTTTAGGTTGCAGAAATGTAGAGGCAGCTGAAAAAGAAATTAAAAAAATAAGACTGGATGGCACTTATACTGGTTTGGCAGATATAATCGAGTTGGACTTAACATCTTTTTCATCTATACAAAATTTTGCTAGAATTGTAAATGAAAGAACTGATAAATTAAATTTATTATTCAACAATGGTAAGTTTTTTTATTATTAAATTAAATTTAACTTATGAGAAAATTTGTTAGTATTAATATCACCATCATTATACTCCAGTCAAACTAGCTTCTCAAAATTTAAATTTCTTCAATAAATCTTTTACCGTTGAGTGGGTTGCGATTCAAACTATTGAACGTTATATATTTCAATAACCAAAACCGTTCAATATATTTTGCCTTGTTAAGTAAAGTCTGTTGACATGAAATAATTAATAGATGTAATACTATCTTTTATTAATATTTTATTTTAAAGTTAACAACATGTGCAACGGACATATAGCACAAGAATAGAGAAGCAGGGCAATAAGTTCACCATATTACTACATGGTAAACACAAATGTATTCACATATCAACATGCCTCCTTACATTTATATTTACCAACAGAAATAAGTACTGATTACATATAACTTTAGAAAACCAAACCTTTTTAAAAAAAAAAAAACCTTACAATAACCTAAGTGGCATACAAAATTTCTTGACAGAAACAAAGTTTATAATAATTTATATTAGGAATAGGGAAAACCATCATACCTCTTAAGATGTTCTTGGAGCAGGGCTGCCAGAGTTGTTACTTTTGGTAACAAATTGTTACTTTTTACTTCCAAAATTTAAATTTGTTACTTTTGTTACGACGCTTCCAAAAGTTGTTACTATTTGAACAACCAATCATGAAATAGTAATAAAATGTTGCAATATTACAGTAATGACTATTAAAATACTGTTTAATCATATTCTGTATCAGTATAAATAAGGTTTTGTTTCGTGCGCAGCGAACGGTGTGTGCGTGCAACAGCATTACTGTACCTACCGCCATTAGGTACGTTTCCAATGAAAAAGTTGGTGACAAATTTCGATATCCGTTGCTATCAATGTTGATGAAGAGCCTTCTTGCTTTGCCTCATTCCTCTGCTTGTGCTGAAAGAATTTTTTCACTCCTAAATGTAATTAAAACTAAAATTCGATCTTCATTAAAAACTGATACAATAAATGCTCTGCTATACTCAAAAAGCCTAATGACTGATGTAGATTGTACTAAATGGACACCTTCTGAAGAGCTGTTGACGCTAATGCGTACAGAAAATTTATATACTAAGAATACAGAGGCTGCTGGTGATGATACTACTTTCTAGACTGTAAAAGTTAAGAAACGCACATTTTATCGGATACTTTAAACAGTAAGTAAATAAATATAAGTTCAAATTAGTTAGAATGAACTTTATTTCATGTTCATATGTCATTTTGTGAATTTGTTACTTTTTCAAGTGATTTGTTACCTTTTGAAATTGGAATTGTTACTATTGGCAAAATCCTTCTGGCAGCCCTGTCTTGGAGTCGTTGGAGCGCTTTCGAAACGTTCAAAAGCGCTCGAACGACTCCAAGAACATCTTACGAGGTATGACGGTTTTCCCTATTTCTTATATAAATCATACTAACCTCAGTGGTAATAACAATATGCATGTATTGCATATACATGCAATATAATTTTAATATTATTTATTTATAATAATTTTTAACATTTTCTTAAATTTTGTAAAAATAATCTTCCTTAATACTTAGTAAAAAAAATATCAGCAATGTTTGAATTTAATTTAATAAAACCATTTTTAACATTTTCATGAACATGACGATATTATACTTGTAACATATATACTTAGAATTTTTTGTAAAGTTTCCTTATTTAGATATAGCTAGAGTAGCAGAGTTATCATTATAAATGATAATAGGTTGAATAATTTCAACAAAAAAATCATTAACAACATTTCTTCAGGAAATGTACGAGTATTTATGTTTCAGCTCAGGTAATTCAATTTCAGTTAGGTTTCAATATACGATGCTAAAGTAGATGACTTAGTAACATAATTTTGTTGTTTTTTTTTATTTTCAGTAAATGGGATTTCCAAATAATTCAATGACAAATCCAGTAGTTGACTTTCTATCAATAATATTTCCTGCCCAGTCTGCATCATCATAACAGTTCATAAATTTTTTTTCTAGATGACTATTGTTTACTATGGATCTACGTCCGCGATGTTTACCATATCCGGCATAGAACTGATACTCATAACTAAGCTCCTGATTATTGGGAAGGGTTCGACCACGATAGTTCATTTAGCCACGGCAATAGCAACAGTACCTTTTAATATGTCCAGATTTACGCATTTAAAACAGATATTCCCTTGTGAGCCCAGTATTTTGCTTCGATTTTAAAAGCATTTGTTTTTTCTAATAGCATACTTTTTCCATAATCACTTTTCTTATCGACCGATTTCAATATAATTTTACCTTTTAGATTGTCAACTGTTTTCTTCTTTTCCAGTAAAATATCAATTAAATCACAAATATGACTGTAGTTTTGATGGTAATACTCTTAACAAGTAGTTCAGTTTTTCTCGCTCTGTCACGGTTGCTCCAGTCTGTTTAAGTTTGTTCACAGACTTTTCAAAATCGTCGAAAAATAAACATAAATCTGGGTAGTCCGTTAGCTTAACATTTTTTACATTATTTCTACATAAATTTGCAATGAAGTTTTCAAATACATTGTAATAAATTTGGCTGTAACATCATGAAAGAATGTGAAAGCAGATTCACATTCATGCATGTATTATTTCACAGTTGGTTGAATTGAGGACTCAGTTTGCTATAGCATGTTCAAGCGAGAGTTGTTACACTACTGAGATGTTGTCGAGCATATATGAAGATGAAAATAACCGGGCCTTTATTTTGTTTTGTTTTTATATCCAATCCTTGAAGAAGTACAAAGAGTGAACAAATTATACTAGTCCAACTCATAAAATAAAGTAAAACTACTAAACTATTTGAATTTGCTTAAACGTTCAATTCCAAACATATTTGCCAGATCAACAGCTAGATTGCTTACCTAAGCCATAAATATTGGGGAATATATAGACAAGAGATCATACCTAGGTTACCGCTTTGAAAGTAACATTTCAGAACGTAAAGACAACAAAAACATGCCATAAGAACGAGAAGAGAACTTGAGGGAATGAGCTCGAAAGATTTTGTTGTCGTTATTTGAACAATTGAAACAAAGGTTGCTCGATAATTTGAATAAATTTGTCGGAGATACCAATACTGTCAGTTAAAAAAAGGTTGTATCCTAATAAACAACCATCCATTTATTTACTTGCAAAATATATTGGAAATGATGAAAACCTAGTATATGCCCATATTTTATTGGAATGCCAATACAAGGAAATTCATTTGGTTGAATGGAACTCAATAAAAGATATGGAAAGTTTCTGGAGCAAGGTTGTAGAGCATAAAGATTTGATTGGCTGAAATCCCTTTAAGGAACTCTCAGAATTCGCTATTTCAATGTTGATTTTACCACAATCTAACTCTGAAATCAAGCCAATCTTTAACAAATAGATCATATTAAAATCAGAATTAACAAACAAAATGCATCTGAGAATGATGAATTTGTTACCAGCAACAAAGGCTGGTCTTCAATGTCACAAGAAATGCTGTAAAGATTATGTGTTAGTTACTAGAGGCTGTTGGGAACGTCATAGAAACTATGCAAACCTACTCTTCATCAAACCATCAAGACGAAAAGACATCATCTAATTTGTTCGAGGAATTATAATTTCTGCAGTAAAGTTGAAGTTTGTTTCTATTTATTTATATTGTTTTACTCTTTTTGTAGTTGCCCATTATTAAATTATTTCTGTTGTTTAATGAGTCGAAATTTTGGCAGGGTATGCGATATTTTTAGCCATTTTTGGAGTAAATTTTAACCAAAACTTCACACATTCATTTGGCAACATTGATTCCAGTCTCTTATGACTCACATAACAACACATCTCATACTTGGTATAATGATTTCAGCTTCATTACAATCAATGATTTATTAAATTAATTATATGCTAGTTTAATGAAAATTTGAGAAATAGCATAGTTAACAGTAGACTAATCCGGAGTTTTAAGTTTACAATTGTACCATGAACAGGAATATAGATGTAATAATATATAATTGTTGCTCCTAGCACTGTTTCAATGCAAATCATAAATATATTTTTTTTAATTTATTAATTATTTTTAATGTTTGTTCCGTTTTTTTTTGCAAATCAGTGTAAAACCAATTCATGTCAACATTTATCAATACAAATATTGATTTGTGTCAAAACGTCAAAGCACTGTAGAGTTTTTCCTCTGTTTTAGCTGGAATAATGTTTCCACCCTACAAAACTGTTGAAAATGGTTATGAATCTCAATACTGTGTAAATTATCTGGGCCATTTTCTGTTAACGCACTTGCTATTGCCTCTTCTGAAAAATTCAGCAAATAAATCTGATTTAGCCCGAATAATTAATCTCTCATCCTCTGCTCATTTATTATGTGATGAGTATAATTTCGATTACCCCAGAAGCAGGTACTTATTTATTATGATTCTTATTAGATAATATTTCTAATAGTTTATCACTATCTATCATCTATAATTTTTCTAATACTATTTTGAAATACCACGTATCATCTCTAATTTTTTGTAAGAAACCTATCAAAGGCGGGAACATCTGCCAGTTGTAAATAAATGAACAGATTAACTAACCCTGTGAAACAGGTAGCCTTTTTTGCTAATTTTGTCGCAATATTTTCAATTATAATATTTACATTTATTAAATTTCATTATCTATGAAGTATGTTATAGATACTATGAATGATTTATGATAATAAATTACATGTATTAAATATAGATAAATTTTTTATTAATCTTAATTATACAAATGAAAATATACAAAATTAATCTTAAAGATGCAAGTAATTTAATGAAGATATTTCTTTCAGGTCTAATTTTATTACTGGTATTGCTTACGCTAAATCAAAATTGGCACAAATATATTTTACATCACAGCTTGCACAATTGTTTGTCAAGGATAATTTAAATATATTGATATTTGCTGTTCACCCAGGAATAGTGAACACAGATTTATTTAATGGCACACCGTTAAAGCTTACAATGCCATGGGTATTGAAGTATTTATGCAAGGTAATATATTACTTAAGTATGATAAAAAAATATTACTTAAATCTTAGTTTAATTAAATACAATGCCATGGGTATTGAAATATTTATGCAAGGTAATATATTACTTAAGTATGATAAAAAAGATTACTTAAATCTTAGTTTAATTAAATACAATGCCAATATTTACTGTAACTCTTCATATTGCTACCACTTGAGTAATTAGTATTATATTTAAATGATAAATGTACCAATCTTTTACATTGTATTGAAAAAAATATTTCAAATTGTAATAAAAATTTGAGGATTTTTTCAAATAATCTCTTACCAGTATTTTAGCAATATTTAATCTAAATGATAAAAATTATACATTTATATTGTATAAGATAATCATGTATGCTTTACATAAATGTTAATTTCCTCTATTTTCTTTCAGAATACTGAGCAAGCTAGTAGAACAGTTATGTTTGCTGCTTTGTCAGATACTTTAGAACATGAGAATGGAAGTTATATAAGCAACTGTAAAATAATTGAAACTTCAAAACTTGCAAAAAATCATTTGCGACAAGAAGAACTCTTTGAAACAACTTTAAAAGAACTTGAAATAAAAAAAATTGGTGTAAAATAATGAATGAACAATGGAATTATTAACTTTATGACGTATAACATTTTTAATTGTATAAAGCATGTTTAATAAAAATATGTATTTCTTTATATATCATTTTTACTTTACTATACGTAAAATATATTGATCTAGAAAGAAATCGATCTCGAGATTTTGACGGATCTACATGTTTTGAGTCCGTTTATGACCTTTTGTGAATGATGTCTGTGGGTGAGTATGTATCCAAAAGTTTGTGTAGACGCTTCCGTCCACAATCATTGATGGATCAAATTAACATTTTGCACAAAAATTAGCCTCATGGTGTAGATGATAGATGAACACTATTGTTTGGAAGGAATTATTCATTATGGGAAAGGTACTTTTTTCGCCAACACGTGTTTTTACAGAACATTTTTTCTCCTAAACTACTTAATCTAGAGCCTTGAAATGTTTGCATTATTATAAAAGCGATAAAAATAATAACTGAAAAAATCCTCAAATTTTTATTACAAGTTGAAATATTTTTTTCAATACAATGTAAAAATTTTGACTTATAATTCAACCTGAAAGCATGTGAGAAGGATACAAGGCGTACCGTTCGACGAATCAAAATGAAATTATACCTAAAATTACATTAAACAAAGCGGCGTTATGGTATGGTACATTTAATGTTTTCAGAAAATGTTTTTTAACGCTAAACAGCCTATTAAAGAACAATGAAATTTTTACAAAAAATTGAACAGAAAATTAGCAGGAACAATAATAGCAATTCCGTGAAATTTCAATTACGGCAAAGACCAACAAAGCTATAAGAACTGAATATTCATCCTGGACTAATAGATTACCTACTATACTTTTCGGATTTGTTTAAACTGACGAGAAAATTTTTTAAGTGAACTGACGGAAATGAAACTGATATTTCGAGATTTAATGAAAAAATTTGAAATGATTTATGCCTTAATGTTAGATGTAAGAAGAATAAAATTCTTACATGTTAAAAATCAACGACAATGAAACATATAATTTCTGATGTTTTCAATGGTTTGATGGATTTGTCTAAAAAAATGCTCTAATCAATCTATCTATACGTTGCAGCCCTTGCACAAAACTATATCAGATTTAGATTTTCTTGTGTTTTTGAATAATTATATTATTTGATTAATATTGAAGTATGAGGAATGGACGTTTTCATTCTATATTACAAAACGGATACTAATTTTAAGCTAATTCTTCAAGTTGTCAAGAAGTTGATGTTATGTTTACTTATAGTAAAGTTGAGTGTAGACCACACCAAATATTTTTATAAGAAATTATTTCTTATCTATGTAATGTTATGAAATGACACAAGAACTCTACTGTTGTTTTGAAGTTAATATTTACTCTTATTCAGTTAATACCAAAGGGCGATGATATAAAATTATAAAAGACTATACAAGGTGTATTTAAAAAAAAATACTTCACTTATAGTAAAGTAAAAATAGTTTTGAAGTATTAAAAATACATTTTTACTTTACTATAAGTAAACTATAGTGATCGTGAAAAAATTCGATCTCGAGATTTTGACGGAATTACATGTTTTGAGGTCCCAGAAGTCGTTTTATGACGTTTTTACGATGATGTCTGTGTGTGTGTGGGTGGATGGGTGGGTGGGTAGATGGGTGGGTGGGTAGGTGGGTGGGTGGGTGCGTGGGTGAGTGGGTGCGTGTGTTAGCATTGCTTGTTACTACGCTACGGTCCAGAATCTTTGATGGATCAAGTTGATATTTTACACAAAAATGGGCCTCATAAAGACAAAGATCCCTATTGTTTGGGAAGAATTATGCATGATGGGAAAGTCACTTTTTTTTCCAAAAACCGTTTTTTTTAAAACATTTATTTCTCTTAAACTGATAACCCTAGAGTTTTGAAATTTTGACATTATCTTTGAGGTTACAAATAGAACAAACGAAAAATATATTCAGAATTTTAAAACAACAGGAAATATTTTTTTTTCACTAAAATGTAATAATTTTGACTTTTAATTCAATCTCAAACCTTGTGAGAGCAATACAAGCCATACTGTTCGACTGATCAAAATGAAACTATGCCTAAAAATAGAACATTATGTGGAGAATGAGTTGAAACATTTTTTTTTGAAATTACATTCGCTAAAGGGGCGTTACAGTACGTTTTCTGTTTTCAGAAAATGTGTTTTTGACGAGAAACGGCTCATTTAAAAATAATGAAAATTTGACCAAAAATGGAACAAAAAATTAGCAGTTCATAAAAAAAAATTCATAAAGTTTCAATTACGGTAAAGAGCAATAACGATATAAAAACCCTTTGTTTATCCTAGACTAAGAGATCACCTGCTATACTTGTCGAATTTTTTATATTTTTACTTTACTATAAGTAAAGTATAGTGATCGTGAAAAAATTTGATCTCCAGATTTTGACGGAATTACATGTTTTGAGGTCCCAGAAGTCGTTTTATGAGGTTTTTACGATGATGTCTGTGTGTGTGTGGGTGCGTGTGTTAGCATTGCTTGTTACCACGCTACGGTCCAGAATCTTTGATGGATCAAGTTGATATTTTACACAAAAATGGGCCACATAAAGACAAAGATCCCTATTGTTTGGGAAGAATTATGCATCATGGGAAAGTCACTTTTTTTGCCAAAAACCTTTTTTTTAAAACATTTATTTCTCTTAAACCGATAACCCTAGAGTTTTGAAATTTTGACATTATCTTTGAGGTTACCAATGGAACAAACGAAAAATATATTCAGAATTTTAAATCAATAGGAAATATTTTTTTCAATAAAATGTACAAATTTTGACTTATAATTCAATCTCAAACCTTGTGAGAGCGATACAAGCCATACTGTTTTACGGACAAGAATGAAACTATGCCTAAAAATAGAACATTATGTGTAGAATGAATTGAGATATTTTTTTTCAAAATTACATTGGCTAAAGGGGCGTTACAGTACGATTTGTGTTTTCAGAAAATGTTTTTTTGACGCTAAACGTCTCATTAAAAAATAATGAAAATTTGATCAAAAATGGAACAAAAAATTAGCAATTCATAAAAAAAATATCATGAAGTTTCAATTACGGGAAAGAGCAATAACGCTATAAAAACTGCTTGTTTATCTTAGACTAAGAGATCACCTGCTATACTTGTCGAATTTTTTTATATTTTTTTTTATTGTTTACATTGACTTAGAAATTTTTTGAGCGATTCCACTGAGATAAAGTTGATATTTATAAAGGAACAAGTTAAATTGTTTATTGACTTATATGAGATGTAAAAGGAATAATATTGTGAAGGAAAATGATAACACACACTCAGAAAAAAAATCGTATATATGTTATTTGACAAAGGGGAAGGAAGGGGGAATTTTCCTGTTTTAAATTTGAACATTTTACTTTAATATTCAATGTTGAAGGATTTCAAGTAAACGATTTAAAAAATCTACTGACTATTTGAACAATAGCCATTTTCTCTTGTAGGATAATATTTCGTATCAAGAAATGTTCACTTTGGTTTTTCAAAAATGTAATTACTGCTGTAGTTATACTAATGAAATTATTTGCAAATAGTAAATTATTTGTGATGTACAAAAATAAGCTTATAAATTGATATGTCCTTCAATCACTATCTGTACTACCTCACGAATGCATTTCTAATAATGATATCCCATTTAGATATTTATGTTATGCTTAAATGAGACGATATGTTTTATATACTCAAGAAATTTGACATTATGTTACTTATAGTAAAGTAGAGTGTAGGCCACTCCAGATTTGTTTACATTGTTTACATTGACTTAGAAATTTTTTGAGTGAATCCACTGAGATAAAGTTGATATTTATAAAGGAACAATTTAAATAATTTATTGACTTTTATGAGATGTAAGAGGAATAATATTCTTACATGTAAAAAAATCACCGCCAATAAACGTAAATAAATTACCTTTGTCTTCCATGGCATGATGGATTTGTCTCATAAAATGCTTTAATAAATCTATATATTGCACTCTTGAGTAAAACTTAATATCAGTTACAATTACATTATAATTGTGAATGTAGTACCTTTCCATGATATTGAAATGTAATGAATGGACTCTTTCCTCAAGAAAGAGGACTTATGTTTGTTGAGAAATATCCAGTTTTTTTTTTACAATTCTAGTCTAATAGTTCATATTTATTATTTTCAAAAATTAGAAGCTCCCAACTATAAAAGATTTAAATTATATTGAATAGCTGGCTTTGACTTCAATTTGAGTATGTAAACTGGCTAATTACTAATATATTTTTTCTCAATATACATTCATAGCCAACTGATAACAGAGTACAGAAGGCAGGAAAATGATAACACTCACTCAGAAAAAATTCGTATATATGATATTTGACAAAGGGCAAGGAAAATGATGTTATTAAATACTAAGAAGCTATAAAATTCCCAGTATAATGATTCTGTAAAAAACTAAAAATGTAAAAGATAATTCAAAATTGAAATCTTTCGTTTAGAGATTAATAAATGTAATTATCGTACATCTTTAATTATAAATCATCTTAAAGCAACATTTTTTCTTCAATTTTTATGATGTTTTTCAGAGAAAATAAGGGTATTTTCCTGTTTAAAATTTGAAAATTTTACTTTAATATTCAATGTAGAAGGATGTCAAGTAAACGAAGTAAGAAATCCACTGGCTATTTGAACAGAAGCCATGGTCTCTTGTAGGAGATAATTTCTATAAAGAAATTTTCACTTTGGCTTTTCAAAAATGTTATTACTGCTGTAGTTATACCAATGAGTTTATTTGGATCAGCTATGGGATGTACAAAAGTCAGCTTATACATTGATAAGTCGATCAATTACTATCTGTACTACCTCAGAAATGATAGACTAATAAGCATCTCCCATTTAAATGTTTACATTATGCTTAAATGAGACATTATATCTTATATACCCAAGAGCATTGATATTAAGTTTACTTATAGTAAAGTTGAGTGTAGGCCACTCCAGATTTTTTTATGTTTAATTTTAACAAGTTATGATTCACTTGAAATTTAGCTTAATTATTTCTCAATGAGGAACTACATTTCGGTATTTAAAATTCAATATGGATATCTTGAAGATTTGATAACTACTCCGGATTATAAGGTGACGTTTCGCAAAATTGTTTGGCATTTTCAAGGCTAAAAACAACCTATTGAAAACATAAGTACTGAAAACAAATACACCCACAAAATACCAACAAACAGAAAACAAAGAATACCATAAGCAATAAAGAACAAATAAAGTAAAAGAAAACCAAAAAATAGACAATGTTATTGTCTTTTAATAGAACAAATATCTTGTTTAAACATAATTACTTTAATTAATTATGAAGGGAAAAAAAATTAAACAGATGTATTTGTTTTCAGTACTTATGTTTTCAATAAGTTGTTTTCAGCCTTACCAAAAAATACCAAACAATTTTGGGAAACGTCACCTTATAATCCGGAGTAGTTAATTCTTTGGACCGTTTTGATTTTAAAAGTCATTTTGAATTTTAAGAATTAGTACTTCTACATTAAAAAAAGCCCTATGCCCCAATAGCATTATGAATATTGGAATATTGGATAGCATCCCTCCAACTGCAGATGTTGTCAGGTACTTGGGGCTCTTCATTGACAAACGACTAACCTGGAATCCTCATACCAGACTGAAAAGACTTACCACATATGTTTATTACGCAAAATATGCGTAGTTGTATATTTCTAGATAAAGATGTAAAAACAAATCAATGGTCTTTAAAGTTATTAGATAAAAATTGGTATTTTAAGGAGAGAAGCCCATAAAATTAGTTATTAATTGTCAAGTTACCGAAGTGGGTTAATAGTTTTGTGTGGTGTAAATAAAAGTTGTGTGACGTCTCACAAAAGTTTTTTTTTGCTATAATAAACAATAGGCTTTTGCTCTAGTTGTTGAAGAGCTCAGAGCTCTATGTTAACCACAAGTATTAATTCTTTTCTTGCAGTCACCAATAATAGTATTTATAGGAGATTTGAAAGGAATGCTGCAGTAGCCATTGGTAAGGGCTAAATTAGACTAGAAAGTGGAGTACGATATCATCGAGTTGCCACTGTCTCCATACAGGTTAAAGCCAGGTCACGATTTGCTAGGAAGTAGTTAAATGTAATTTTTAAAAATGTCATATTTACAGAATAAAATACGATTATTATATATATTTATTATCAACGTTTAAACGCAGAAAGAAATTTAAAAATGTGACTATGATCTTTCAAACAAAACAAGTGGTCTTCGTCAGAGCCTCACTCATATCTAACAAAGACCACTTGTTTTGGTTGACAGATCTCAGTCACATTTCTGAATTTCTTACTGTATATTTTAATATGTATTTCTTGTATATTTGTTGGTATATGTATGTATATTACCAATAAATACATACTACAAAGTATGTATGAATGGTGTACAAACATGGTTCATAGTATATGTCTGTGTTATCTATAAAACATAACTCTCTCTCTCTCTCCCTATATATATATATATTATATATATATATATATCAATGATCAAACCACAATAAGAAATGGGAAAACAAGACTAAGATCTTTCAACCGTAACAAGCGGTCTTCGTCAGAGTCAAAAACCCAACTGAACACTAGATGCAGAAAACATCTGGTGAGGAGTTGAGAAGAGTGGGAGGGAAGAGTGGTATTTTAAAAGGGTGAAAGCACAGGAAAGGACTAATGTCCAGAAACGGATGTTTGGGGAAACAAAGGAGTACAGTAAGAAAAAAAAAAACTATCCGCTAGCTGTCAACCCTCTTTGAAGAGGCTATTGCCCTCGTGACGAAAGTATCAAGTTTGAAGAGACCGCTACTAATGTTTATAATATTAGATCTATTAAATTTAATTAGAGACGATTCAATAATATTTCTTAACAACATTGATTTTTCATAGGTAATAAATTTAGCTCCTGTCCAATCAATATGATGATTTTCATTTTTTATATGCAAGAATAAGGCCACTTTTTTCCTGTCTACTTACGTTATATTGGTGTTGTTTTACACGTGTCTTTAATGATTTACCAGTTTGACCAATATAAATTTTATGACAATTTTTGCACGGAATTTTATAAATACCAGCGGACTACAATTCGCTGGGAGAGTTTTTTTTAACATATTACCCACGTTATTACGATTAGAAAACACTATATTAAAATCAAGTTGTTTGGCTAATCTTGGAAGGGGTCCAATGATTCGTGGTATGGCAAAACTATAGAATTTGATAATAAAAGAGGCTCTGTTGAAGTATTAGAGAAAGTTTTTTTAGCACCCTTCAAAGCTAAATCAATATAAGAAGAGGGGTATTTTAATGAAAGGGCAATTGACCTAATGTTATTAATCTCTTCATTAAGGAATTCGGGGGAGCAAACTCTTAACGCCCTCAAAAACATATTTCTAAAAACAGAAATTTTAACATTTTTTGGATGGGAAGAATAAAAGTGAACGCATGCAAGTACATTCATAGGTTTTCTATATACACTAAAGCGTAACTCATTAGGTAACCTATGGATCAGGACATCTAAGAAGGGCAAATTACCACTTATTTCTTCTTCCATTGTGAATTTGATTATCGGCACTAATGAATTCAATTTTGTCAGGAAATCAACTTTATTTAAAGAATTGGGACAAATGCAAAGAATATCGTCAACATATCTATACCATTTAACATTTTTGGGCAAAATTGAGCTTAACATTTTACTCTCAAAAAACTCCATATATAAATTACTTAGGAGGGGGGATAAACAGTACCCATAGCAAGACCAAATTTTTGTATATAATAATTATTTTCAAATTGAAAATGACAATCTACCACACATAACTTAATTAACTCTATTATAGTGGCAGATGGAAGGGGAAGGGAATAATTAATTAATTCCTCCTGGAGTAAGCTCAACAGATCAGTTACTGGTACATTCGTAAAAAGAGACTTCACATCGAAACTGATTAATCTATAATTTTTGTTCATGTTGACGCTTTTTAATTTTTTAATTAAATCTACATTGTTTTTTATATGGCTGCCTGAAATTTTTCCAATTAAGGGGCTTAAAATACTTACTAACCATTTGGACAAGCCATATGATGCCGAACCAACGGAACTCACAATTAAACGTATTGGGTAATTATCTTTAAGTGTCTTAATCAACCCGTACATATATGGCAAAGAAGGGGATTTTGATATAAATTTAGTAATAAGTTCGGGTTGATTTTTTAAGATAGTTTTAATTTTTTTATTAAATGAACTATTGACCCTTTCCAAAGGATTAGACCTTAACTTTTTATACACATTTTCATCATTTAGCATATTCTCTATTTTATCGACGTAATCTTTTTTAAATTGAACAAGCATGCCTGCTGTAAGTCAGTAGGAATTGTATACTTAGGCATTAATTGATGACTAATTTCGCTTATGTAATTTTTATTAATTAAAAGAGCAACAACTAATTTGATTATTTCATTTATATATATATATATATATATAAAGATTTCATATAAACACGTGAAATAACAATCAATGATCAAACCACAATAAGAAATGGGAAAACAAGACCAAGATCTTTGATACATTCGTTACGAGGGCAAAGCCTCTTCTAAGAGGGTTGACAGCTAGCGGATAGTTTTTTACTCTTTCTTACTGTACTCCTTTGTTTCTCCAAACATCCCTTTCTGGATATTAGTCCTTTCCTGCGCTTTCACTCTTTTAAAATACCACTCTTCCCTCCCACTCTTCTCAACTCCTCACCAGATGTTTTCTGCATCTAGTGTTCAGTTGGGTTTTTGACTCTGACGAAGACCGCTTGTTACGGTTGAAAGATCTTAGTCTTGTTTTCCCATTTCTTATTGTGGTTTGATCATTGATTGTTGTTTCTCGTGTTTATGTGAAATCTTTTTATATATATATATATATATATATATTGATAAAAGTATTGACCGTGGAATATAAACAAAAAATAAAGTTTATCGGGACTCGGTCAGTTCTTCAGGTTCAAATTAAACTCTCATTGACAACGTTTCCGTCTTTATTTAAAACCTTTTTCAAAGGCAGAAGTATAAATTTAGAAACAGAAAAACTAAGTATTACATTACAAATTATTTTACAAAGAAAAATAATATGTGGATTTTAACAACAACTGTAGTCTGAATGAACACGTGACACTGAACTCTAAAACTAAAACTAAAGTTTATCGGGACTCGGTCAGTTCTTCAGGTTCAAATTAAACTCTCATTGCCAACGTTTCAGTCTTTATTTAAAACCTTTTTCATAGGCAGAAGTATAAATTTTGAAACAGAAAAACTAAGTATTACATTTCAAATTATTTTACAAAGAAAAATAATTCTTTATTTTATAGATGTAATAGAATAGATATAATTATTCTTTATTATAGAATTTATTTTATTTATTCTTTATTTTATTATTTTATTTCAAAGCTACTTTTTTCCTGTCTAGTTACGTTGTATTGGTGTTGTTTTACAGGTTTCTTTAAAGATTTACCAATTTACCAGTTTGACCAATATAAACTGTACGGCAATTTTTGCACACGATTTTATAAATACCACCGGACTCCAGTTCCCTGGGATTGTTTTTTATTAACATATTTCCTCCGTTATTACGATTAGAAAACACTATATTAAAATCAAGTTTACGTGCAAGCCTAGGGAGAGGGTCTAATGACTCTGATACGGTAAAACTATAGAATTTGACGATGAACAGGTCTCTGTTGAAATATTAGAGGTTTTTTAACACGCTTTAAAGCTAAATCGATATAAGAGGCGGGGTATTTTAATGAAACTCTTCACCTAATGTTATTAATCTCATCATTAAGGAATTCAGGGGAGCACACTCTTAACACCCTCAAAAATGTATTTCTAAAAACAGAAATTTTAACATTTCTTGGATGGGAAAAATAAAACTTAGGGACGTATACAAATACATTAGTAGGTTTTCTATATACACTGAAACGTACCTCTTTAGGTAACCTATGGATCAGGACATGTAACAATGGCAAATTAAAACTTACTTCTTCTTCCATTGTAAACTGGATTTTCGGCTCTAATGAATTTAATTTTATTAGAAAAACATCTTTATTTATAGATTTAGGACAGATGCATAATATATCGTCAACATATCTAAACCATTTAACATGACTAGCTAATATTGAGCTTAACATTTTAGTTTCAAAAATTCCATATATAAATTACTCAGGAGGGATAAGCAAGACAAATAGCAACACACCTATTGCAAGACCATATTTTTATTAAAAAAATTATTTTCAAACTGAAAATGGCAATCTACCATACATAACTTAATTAACTCTATTATAGTGGTAGAAGGTGGGGGGAGGGAATAATGAACTAATGCCTCCTGGATTAAACTCAAAGATCAGTTGCAGGTACATTGGTAAATAGGGACTTAACATCAAAACTAATCAATCTATAATTTTTATTCCTGTTGACACATTTTAATTTACTAATTAAATCAACATTGTTTTTAATATTGCTTTCTGAAATTTTTCCAGTTAATGGGCTCAAACACTAACTAACCATTTGGATAAGCCATATGCGGCCGAACCAACTGAACTCACAATTAAACGTATTGGGTAATTACCCTTATGCTCTTGATCAACCCGTACATATATGGTAAAGAATTTTCTTTACCAGATCGAATGCTTACGTGATTCTATAATCATACCGTCCAACAGTATGGCTTGTACCTTTCTCACAAGCTTTCAGATTTAATCATAAATCAAAAAGTTTATTTTTTATTTAAAAAAAATACCGTAAGAGTTATTTTAAAAATTTGAAATTTTGTTATTTAATTCTTCTCTGATTTATATGATAATGCCAATCTTTTAAGGCTCTAGTGTTAATAGTTCAAAGAAAAAAAATGTTTAAAAACACATTTTGTCAAAAATATGTCTCCACCATCATGAGATATTACCCCCAAAACAACAGGGCACATCTACACAATAAGGCCCACTCTTATGTACAATGTGAATTACTTTTATCAAACGTTCTGGAAGGCAGTGTCCACAAGCTTTTGTATTCACATCCACCCCCCCCCCCCCCCCCACATCATCGAAGAAACGTCAAAAAAAAGGACTTCTGTGACCCCAAAACTTGTAAATCTCTCAAAATCTCGAGATTGAATATTTTCATGATCACTATACTTACTTATAGTAAAGTATAGATAAACCATAGGTAAACCCGTCATCTTTATGTATTATAATGAGTCTTGTACTCTTATTAAGCTGGTGATGTCATTAGAAAATCTGATCTGTAGGGCTTAAATGTTGATTGTATCCCTTTCTCATAACTATGAACATTGCATAAAAATATTTACTAGTTACAAATAATTTTTTCACACTAAGAGAATATTAACTTGGTAATAAATTCTGTTCTAATATAATTAATAGTAGAGAATTTAGCAAGATTTGTGAATAATCTTTCTTTACAAACAAATGATGGTAAAAAAACTACGGATAAATTATTTTTACTTTATTTGAAAATTAGTGGAATCCATTATTTTTGTCTGTATTTATTTTAGATAAAAATAATAATTCTGTTTGTTATTTGGTAACATAGTCTAAAACTACGTAAATACTTGTACATTACAAATAGAATTATATAAATCTGTCTTCGTAAGTTAAATGAGTGGTTTTTTTTCGGATTTCTACTGTTTTTAATAATAACCCGTGGAAGTTGTTTTACCTGTCCTTTAAGAAGAACTCTTGAAAATGGGAGAAATCTAAAGTACTAAATATATTAATCGGACTGATGCAATTCTAATTTATTTCATAATAATGAGTAATTGAATATAATTTCATATAACTATTGATTTTTCTTTTACTATATATATTTTCTAATTTATTTTATTTAATTTTATTAATACAAATTTTAAGTATTTTAAATTGGAAATCTGTTAAAAATGAAGATAAAGTATTCATTTTAAAAGTTTTATCAAAATTCTACAGTTTTAAGATATTTTAGTTTTAGTAAAGTGGTGCACTGTGCTTAACCGGTTAGCGTTTCAACTTTAAGACAAGTGCATTCATTCTGCTGGTAATTGTCAACAAGAATGGATGCTCCAAGCACTTCGAACGGAACCCTGGAAAGTACTACTTTTCTTTATGATGTACTGACATCACTGTATGAATATACAGTAAAATTAAGTCGTTTCATCATAAACCATAATGTTCATTGTTATTATATTTAATGTATGAAATTATTGTAGTTAATTTCCTTATTATGTAGGGTGGATTAAAGTTATGAAAAATGTTCATTGTTAAATTTATAAATACTGTTAAATTGATTGTATTTTAATTATATTCTCAAGGAGTTGTTCATAATTTATGTAAATTGAGTTAATTCTTGTAACTGCTACTAATTTTTGATATTTTAAGTATTAACGGTGGCTTTTTTAGTGTTGATTGACTTGGTTCATTTTTTACAAAGTGAACATTTTTTTTCACAAATAGAGTTGGATTGATTCCCCATTAGAGGCACCTTATTATTTCTCCATTATTTTAGACAAGAGTACTGAAAAAATTTTCGTTTATTTCATTTTAATTTAAATGCTAAAGCTTTTATAAAGACCGAATACAAGTGATTTATTAGTGTTTTGTGTTGGGTACTTTATATAAATTTTAAACTCTTCTGCTAAATGAAAGATTTTGGCATTTTATCCGTAATTACTTAGCTCTCATGTAAATCAGAAGTCTTTATCAGGAAGTAATTGAGTAATGCATTATACACTGTGTATATGATAGTGTATTTCTACTTCATGTTTATTTCATGATGAAGTAATCACTTCTATAAGGAAATTGTAGATATTAAGTAATTTAACAAAATAGACGTTACACATTTTTTTTATTTATTATATCATATTTTTAGAGAAGTACTGTACAAATGACAAATACTGTGACTGTCTTGAATAACTTTTCTTCATAAATCTAAACGCTGAAGAAATATGAATAAAAGTAAACTTTGGACCTAACCTCCTATGATTTTATCAGCATTGTTGAACTTTAACCAAAACATTTCATTATGTGACTGCATTTAATTATAATTTATTCATTGTAAATATATACAAATGCATACGTAATATAACATGCCATGATGGTTTGTAATGCGCCCCAAGTTGTAGCAGTTGTTTATTCTTGTCACTTGTTAACATGATATCTGAACAGAACCAAACGTTATAATGCTATTATGTTGTATTTTAATTATTTAAAAGGATTCGTTACAAAATCATCAGTTATATTACTTCTATTTGTAGAAGCTTTTTTTTGTGAATGAATTTTACAACGTAAAGTTTTCATTTTAATAATGTCAGTACTTTATTTTTAGGTCACTGAAGAGGATGAATATATTGTAGGTAACTCGAGAGATAAGGACAAACCTCTTATTAGAGAAATGATTTCAACCATTATTCAAAGAACAAGTGAGAGGAAATCTCACGGCACCCTTGATTGAACTCTTAACGATTTTGAAATTGGACGCCCCTTAGGAAAGGGTCAGTTTGGAAGGGTTTATCTAGCAAGAGAAGAAAAAAAAACAAAATTTATAGTCGCCTTGAAGACACTGTTCAAAGAAGAAATTGAAAAGTATGATATGGGAGTTCAAGTTATGCGGGAAATAGAAATCAGTACACACCTCAACCATCCAAACATACTCACCTTTTACTCATTTTTTCATGATTCAAAACGGATATATTTAATACTAGAGTATGCTGCTAAAGAGCAGTTGTACAGTATTATCCATAGGCAACCCGTTCGGTAGACTAACTGAGAAAGTCGCCGCCAAGTATATCTACCAGGTGGCGAGTGCTCTAGATTACTGCCATAATAAGAGGGTAATTCACCGAGATATAAAGCCTGAAAACCTCTTAGTTTCATTAAATGATGACATTAAGTTAGCAGATTTTAGATGGTCTGTACATTCAAAAAACTTTCGAAGGAGAACACGGTGTGGAACTCTGGATTACATTCCTCCAGAAATGGTAAATGGCGAGTTCTATGATTCTGGAGTCGATAATTGGGGTTACGAACTGTTAAATGGCTATCCCCCATTTGAATGTCAAATTTCAAATAAAACTTTTGAAAAAATTCTGGGAGTACAAGTGACGTATACCTCACATATGTCTCCTCTCAGTAAAGACTTGATTATGAAATTACTTAAGAGACAGTCGTGCGAACGATTACCCTTAAGTCAAGTTAGGACGCACTCCTGGATATTGAAAACATAAATTATATTTAACAACCAGTTCTAAACTACTGATTTTTACTATATAGCATAAATAAATTGCATTAACCAGTTGTGTATCATGTCTTTGTACCTTTGATTATAATAACTTCCTGTAATTTAAGTATTTTATTACTCTAGTTTTTATCATGATTAATAAGTAAAAACATTTTTTAGTTCAGCACAATGTCAACTTACTATGTGAAACGATTTATGGTATTTGAGGAGGTCATTTATTTAATAGTTAGTGATAAGTGGTTTTTGCTTCAATTCACAATAAATTATCGTTCGGAGAAACTCTTCTTTTTCTCATTTACTTTTTGCCTTTACAATACAAGCCAAATCTTCTCAAAACCTTTAGAGGAGGATCCAGTACCAGTTGTTTGATGAGTCATCGCTGCTCCCAGCTTCAGGATAGCTATTGACCTTGTCTACTTGTGGAGTCACTTGTACTGAATCGGTGGAGAGCGAGAGCACAACTCTACGATGAGACTGTTACCGCTTGGGTTACTTCCCCTCTAACTTTAAGAAGGGAGAAGTAGTAATGCTTAGTAAAGGCAAGGACCGCGACTCCTCAGGTGTAAAGTCGTATAGACCTATCACACTGTTACCATGTGTAGGAAAGTGTCTGGAAGCCCCCATGCTAATAAATATAAGGGAAAGGTTTGAAGCCGTGACTACGGGGTGCCAATATGGAGCTTGACTAAAGGTGTCCGTAGATGATGCTCTGTGAGATATGGGGCAGTTTGTTCGGTCCTCAAACGACAAATATATTATGGGCATTGGCCTCGATATCAGAGGGGCCTTTGACAGAGTATGAAGGCAGGCTTTTAATTAGAGAAGTCATGGAGGCTGGAGTGGAACCCAATTTTGTGTGTCTATTGAAATCTTATTTTGAAGGGAGATGGGTAATCACACGATCAGGGTCGATAGCCACTATAAAGAATGTTGAGGGAGGATGCTCCCAGGAGTCTGTTCTAGGTCCTATCCTATGAGCTTTTACCTTGGAACCACATTTAATGAATCTTTGTATTGAGAACATAAAAACAATAGCCTTTGTGGACGATCTAGCGGTGGTTATCATTGGAGGTTCCAGAAGAGTACTGGAGGATATGGCAAGAAGGGCAATGAAAATCGTGCCAGATTGGTGCGCCTACGTAAAAGTAGAACTGTCCATTGGTAAATGCCAGACCGTTATGCTAAAGGGTAAATTTAATCGTTGCAGCTTGCCAAGGATAGTGTATATGGACAGGAGAATTCCTGTTGTAAAGGAAGTCAAGTATTTGAGGGTTATCGTGGGTGAAGGGCTAAACTTTACCAGCCATATAAAAGAGATTTCAGCCAAGGCATATGAGCGCTTTGCAGCAGCTTGCATATTATCAAAGCCAACGTGGGACTTGAAGTTTGATCAATGTATAGTCCTGTATAATGCGGTATTCAATGCTTTTGTTGCCATGGTGCACCATTGTGGGGAGTTTCCATGACTTCTGTAAACAAAAGATTGCTCATTCTAAGCAGAGATTAGCCCTGATTAACGTCCTGAAGTCATATAGGACAATCTCTACACTGGCCGCGCAGGTTATAGCAGGACAATTGTCTACTGACATTATGGTAAGATACAGAGTGGAGTTTAGATTGAGAAGGGGACTTCCCCCACTTTGAGCACAATTTACGAGTGAAAATGAGGAACAACAAAGAGAATTGACATTGAAACGATGGGCATTGAATTTGTGGAATGAGCGATGGACAAGAGGAACAACGGGGAGATGGACATTCCACTTTCTCCCCGATGTCGGACAGCGAGTAAGAATGATCAACATTGCAGTTACCCATTGGTTATGCCAGGTCCTTACAGGGCATGGGGATATCAGGAAGTACCTCAAACGGTTTAAACGAACTGATGACTCGAGGTGCCCCTGTGTACAGGTGAAGAAACAATTGAACATCTGTTAGAAGTATACCTCCATTATGACATTCAAAGATACCAGCTGGAGATAGAAACTAGGAAGTGCGTTGACCAAATCTACAGAAAACTTTTTAGTTGCAAGCATTTACAGTCATTTGTGCACTACGTAGGAAAATGTAAGAAGGTGCATGGACTTGTAGAATAAGTGGTGTAATGTTAATGTCTTTTTTTCTTGTCATTTCTATCTCTTAATGTCGTTCCTTTCCTTCTTTCTTTTCGGTTTTTTTTCTCTTTATATCTTGTCATTTCTATCTCTTAATTTCTGTTCTTTTCCTTCTTTTTCTTTTTTTGTCTTTATGCGTGATGTGGTGTCGTGGGACCCGCCTCCGCGAGGTCCACCTTGGGCGCATCCGTGGCTCGTTGCAGCCTTTCTAATATAGGAGGATCGTAGTGGACTTGCTGATGCGGCTAAAGGGTCTCACGTTAAAAAAGCATCGATCTGTTGTGCTTTACTCATGGAACGGCTGAAAGGTTGAGAGACATGGTGATAAATCAAAACAGGATACGTTAAGTAGATTAAGGATGAGAAACTTCGAGGTGAATCACTGGATATGCCAGGTACTCACAGGGCATGGGGATTTTAGGATGTACCTTAATCGTTTTAAAAGAATTGATGACCCGATGTGTCTGTGGGACAGGCCCAGAATCAATCGAACATTTTTTTAGAACAATGCCCTGATTATGATCTACAAAGGTATGAGTTGGAGATGGTGACAGGAAGGTACGTAGACCAGATGTACAAATAATTGTTTAATAGTAAACATCTCCTGACCTTTGTGCACTACATAACCAAAAGAAAGAAGGCGCGTGGGTGGAAGAATAGAAAGAAAAAGTGGATAGTTCTTTTTGTGTCTTTATTTTATAGTTTTTATGTGTAATGTGGTATCGTAAGACGCTCCTCCGCGAAGTCCACCTTCTGCACATCTGCGGCTCGACACAATCCTTCTGTAGGTGGGTTGTAGTGGGCTTCCAGATGCGGCTAAAGGGTATCACGTTAAAAAGCATCGTTCTGTTCTGCTTTGCTCATGAAATGGCCGAAAGGTTGATAGACTTGATTACAAATCAAAACAGGATACGTCATATGACGGGTATGCCACGAAAGGCTATTGAATGAATGAGCAACTTCTAACACTGATCCGCATATGCATAGTCATACTGTCGAGTAATCATATTTTCCTAGACTAATAATGCCACGGCAAATGTCATCTTGTGGATGAGCTATCCTACGACTGGATTATAAATTCAGGCTAGTAGTGCATGGTGGTTGGTTGTCAAAACAATTTTAAAGGAACCGAAGGACAATCCGAATTTGGTGTTGTTAGGTCTGAGTTTGAATCTGTAAAATTATACTAACTGTTTCTTAAATAGTTCTAATAACAAATTCTTTCTAAGACTATGTAAAACATAAATGGCTAATAGCAGTAAATGTGACAAACAGTGAGCATCCTTAGCAGTGCGAGGTAAAGCAGGCATTAGAAGTGGAACTGAGTGACGTACGGTTAATTCATTATACCATCGCTTCTTAAACTTTTTTACTTCAGGGCGCACCTATGAAACCAAACCAAAACTTTGGGGCGCACCTATGAAACCAAACCAAAACTTTGGGGCGCACCTATGAAACCAAACCAAAACTTTGGAGCGCACCTATGAAACCAAACCAAAACGTTGGGGCGCATCACTGATTTTAATATAGAAAATTTAGTCCTGTGATTTGATAACAGGAAAATGATTGGAAATTAAAATGTATAGTTTTTTTTAAGAAAAAGAAAGAAAGAGAGAGAGAGAGAGAGACAGAGAGAGTGAGAGTGAGGGAGGGCTAGTAAAAATGATTTAAATCCCCGAGTAAAGGCACAGATGAAGTATTATCCATTCATGCTTAAAGATTAAAGAAATTTACCTTCCAGTTCAAAATATGAAGTAGCCGAGACTTGACTCAGACTTGAAAACCCCATACTTGGTGTTTTCTCAAATAAATTAAAATTGTGCAAAAACTAAAATATAAATCTGTTATATAAACTTAATCTTCCATTATCTTGGGGCGCACCTGGCTACCTTCCAGGGCGCACCGTTTGAGAAGCACTGCATTATACATTGAACACGGTTGCTGGTTTGTTTGTGTATAAAAATTCAAAAATTAATTCCAATTAAATATTTTTCATGGCTATGTTTAAAATTATAACTTCTTTACTTCAATGGTATGTACTATAAGAACAATCATAGTTCATAGAAACTTTGACTTGTTTTCTGTGGTGTTACTTTTCTGATATTTAAAAATATCAGAAAAAAAATGGTAACAGTATTTTCATATAAAAGATTTTTATCTTATTGACTCCAATTTTAATATGTTTCTGTTAAAATCCTCGAAGTATATTGGAAAACTAAGTGTGAAATGATAACAACATTTAGAATATGATAGACTCATACAAATTAATACTCGAAAATATTCCCGAGCCTTTCATCGTCAGGAGGACAATTTAAAGTAAGTAGAAGATATATTTAAATTTACCTAGAAGAAATTAGTGACCGTGAGGAAGTTAATTTGTCTTATGAAATAAGACAAAGAGGATCCTACCTGCTTAATAATACCTTCAATTGAAATGTTTCCTAATTTAAACATGCCCCCAATATTGGTTGTTTATCATGAAATACTAGCAAACGTACCCGTCTTTGACGGAATCAAAAATTCTATTATACTTGGTATTCCAAAATACCATGGAATACCATACCAATTATAGTGTTATACCAATACTATAATTAGAAATTATAGAATAGTGGAAAATACCATTATTAGTACAGTGTTAAACAAATGCCTCTGTATACACCACATTAGCTGTCTGTCCTTCAGGTTCATGGAAGAACAAACAGTTGGAACCTCTGACTCTTCAACAAGTTAACTACAGTTGACTGTGTGAGTCTCGCTAACTTGAATTCCTGCGTTAGATAAACTTTCCCCTTGCGAATCAGTTAATGTCATTGCGAAATAGACTCTGACAGGACTTTCTAATCGTTTCAACGGAAACAGATAGTGGCTCGGAATCAATGGTATGGGTGGTATACACACAGAATCCCCATTCCACACCCATCATGATGACCGCCTCTATGGCGTATCTGCGCAGAGCACAAACTCAGAGTCGTGTCCCGTTGCACATTTCCCGGGGTACTCAAGTTTCGTAACATGAAATTTGTTACTGATACTAAATCGCAGCATGATGGTGCTCCTACTTGAAGTTTTTACTCATGAGCAGGCAGTCCAGGAGCAGTCACGGAGTCAAGAAATTCACTTGGATAATGAATACTTCCTCATCACTAATCACTCTCTTTATTGACTTGTAAGTTCTTTCCTAGGCTTGATATAGCGTAAGAACTTGTTTGTTTACTTTTCCTGCCTGTTCATTAGTAAGGCTTGAGCTTTGCTCGTTCACAAAGCCATTATTCTGAACAGACAGCACATCCTGAACTCTGGGAAACTCCTTGTCAATAAGCTCAAATAATCAATATATTCATGTACGCAAATTAAATTAAAATCAACTAACAATACCTAATTGCTATACCTATATATTTTCAAAATAAACATGTCTGGTTAGTTAGCGAAACACGGCTTAAAAGTTCATAACTTCGCTTCATTGTTGAATATTCAATCCATTCAATGTTTAGATTTTAAGATAGACATACACAAATCTACTGTCAAAGTTTCAGCTTATTATGTCTTATGGTGGCTGAGTTTACTGGTGACAATATTTTGCGGACAAACTGACAAACCGACAGGCAGGAATTATTTTAAGGGTACATCTAAAGTATGAAACGTAAAGAAAATTTCAAAAATGAGTCAGTTCTAAGCAATGTAAAGACAAAACCTTTCTTTTATTTATATAGATATACTTGTGCTACTGCCAACAGCGAGCACGCAAGCCAATGGGCTACTCTGGTTACGTACCTTACTATATTACTAGTGTTTATATTGGGGAAATATTAAATTAAAAAAAAAATGTTTTTGTTACATTTATTTATAATACATTTGCACTACTGTCATCGGCGAGTAAGCAAGCGACTGGCTACTCTGGCTCGATACCTTTACTTTATTACCATTTTTTGTATTATTCACATTTTAAATTCAAAAAAAAATATTTGTTTGTAACATTTATTCATAATACATTTGCACTACTGTCATCGGCGAGCATACAAGCCACTGGGCTACTCTGGTTCCATACCTTACTTTATTACCAGTGTTTTTATTAAGCAAATATTAAATTAAAATAAAAGTTTACAGTTATATATAATACATAGCAAACGTACCCGTCTTTGACGGAATCAAAAGTACTATTATACTTGGTATACCAAAAAGCCATTAGAAATTATAGAATAGTAGGAAATACCATTATTAATACAGTGTTAATGAAATGACACTGTATACACCATTAGCTTTCTGTCCTTGCGACATTGCGAAATAGACTCTGACGGGACTTTCCAATCGTTTCAACGGAAACATAGTGGCTCGGAATCAATGGTATGGGTGGTATACACACAGAATCCCCATTCCACACCCAGCCATGATGTCCGTCTCTATGGCGTATCTGTGCAGAACACAAACTCAGAGTCGTGTCCCGTTGCACATTTCCCGGGGTACTCAAGTTCCGTAATATGAAATTTGTTACTGATACTATATCGCAGCATGATGGTCTTGAAGTTTTTACTCATGTGCAGGCAGTCCAGGAGCAGTCACGGAGTCAAGAAATTCACTTGGATAATGAATACTTCCTCATCACTAATCACTCTCTTTAGTGTATTGTAAGTTCTTTCCGCGGCTTGATATAGCGTAAGAACTTGTTTGTTGATTTTTCCTGCCTGTTCATTAGTAAGGCTTGAGCATTGCTCGTTCATAAAACTATTTATTCGTAATAGATAGTACATCCTCAACTCTGGGAAACAACTTTTCAATGATGTCAAATCTATATAAATAAAATAATGATTTTTTCTGTACATTGCTTAGAACTGACTCAATTCAAGTTTTCTTTACGTTTCATACATTAGAGAAACCGAATCCACCCTTAGAAAAATTTCTGTCGGTTTGTCGGTTTGTCCGTTTGTCGGTTTGTCGGTTTGTCTGTTTGTCCGCAAAACTTTGTCACAAGTAAACTCAGCTACCATAAGACATATAAAGCTGAAATTTTTACAGTAGATTTGGATAGGTCTAACTTAAAATATAGGCTCTGAATTATTTGGAAATTCGACGTAGAAGTGAAGTTATGGACATTTAACGGAAAAATGTTTTTCACAAGTAAACTCAGCCACCATAAGACATAGCGAGCTGAAACATTGACACTGGATTTGTGTATGCCTAACTTAAAATATGGGCTCTAAATAGATTATTAATTCAGTACAGAAGCGAAGTTATGGGGCTTTTGGCTGTATTTTCCTAACTTCACAGACAAGTTTGTTTTGAAAATACACAGGTGTGGCAAGTAGGTATTGTTAGTTGATTTTAATTTCAATTGAGCATATGAATATATTACGTATTTGACATCATTGAAATGGTGTTTCACAGAGTTGAGGATGTACTATCTATTGAGAATAAATGTTTTGTAAACGAGCAATTCTCAGCCCTTAATATGAACAGGCAGGAGAAATCAACAAACAAGTTCTTACGCTATATGAAGCCGAGGAAAGAACTTACAAGTCAGTAAAGACATTGGATTAGTGATGAAGAAGCAGTTCATTATCTAATTGAATTTCTTGACTCTGAATTTATTTCTCCTGGACTGCCTGCTCATGAGTAAAAACTTAAAGTAGGAGAACCAGTCATCCTACAATTTAGTAGCAGTAACAAATTTCATGTTACGAAACATGAGTGCCCCAAAACTGTGCAACGGGACACGACTCTGAGTTCGTGCTCTACACAAATATGCCATAGAGGCGGACATAACGACTGGATGTGGTATTGAGGAGTCTGTGTGTATACCACATATACCATTGATTCCGAGCCACTGTCTGTTTACGTTGAAATGATTGCAAAGTCCGGTCAGAGTCTATTTCGCAATGACGTTAACTAAGTCGCAAAGGGAGACTTCATCTAAAGCAGGAATATAAAGTAGTGAAACCAAGTTTTTCTCACATGGTCAAATGTACTTTACTTGCTCAAGGGTCAGAGGTTTCAACTCTTTCTTCTACCATGAACCTGAAGGACAGACAGATAATGTAGTGTATTTAGAGGCATTTGTTTAACACTGTAGTAATAATGGTATTTTCTACTGTTCCATAATTTCTATTGACATTTTGAAATACCAAAAATGACGGAACTTCTGATTCCGTCAAAGACGGGTACGTTTGCTATGTATTATATATAACTGTAAACTTTTTTTTAATTTAATATTTGCTTAATAAATACACTGGTAATAATGTAAGGTATGGGACCAGAGTAGCCCATTGGCTTGCGTGATCGCCGATGACAGTAGTGCAAATGTATTATAAATAAATGTAACGAACAAATATTTTTTTGAATTTAAAATGTGGATAATATAAAAAATGGTAATAAAGTAAAGGGATCTAGCCAGGGTAGCCAGTAGCTTGCTTGCTCGCCGATGACAGTAGTGCAAATGTATTATAAATAAATACAACAATATTTTTTTTTTTAATTAAATTTTGCGTAATATAAACACTGGTAATAAAGTACGGTATGGAACCAGAGTAGCCCAGTGGCTTGCGTGCTAGCTTTTGACTGGGAGCACGTTAATTAGAACTAACTCATTTAAGGTTTTCTTTACGTTTCATACTTCAGAGTAGCCACATGTACCCTTAGAATAATTTCTGTCTGTCGGTTTGTCCACAAAATATTTCCCCAATAAGACATATAAAGATGAAACATTGATTGTAGATTTGTGTAGGTCTAACTTAAAATCTAATCTTTGTATACAGAGGCATTTGTTTAGCACTGTACTAATAATGGTATTGTCTGCTATTCTATAACTTCTAATTGTAGTATTAGTATAATACTATAATTGATATTTTGGAATACCAAGTATAATAGAATTTTTGATTCCGTCACAGACGGGTACGTTTGCTAGTATGCAATATATTCATATGCTCCAATGAAAAAAAAATGAACTAACAATACCTACTTGCCACACCTGTGTATTTTCAAAACAAACTTGTCTGTAAAGTTAGGAAAATACAGCTTAAAGCCCCATAACTTCGCTTCCGTTCTGAATTATCAATCTATTTAGAGCCTATATTTTAAGTTAGCCATACACAAATCTACTGTAAACGTTTCAGCTTGATATGTCTTATGGTGGCTGAGTTTACTTGTGACAAAATTTTGCAGTCAAACCGGCAAACCGACAAACTGACAAATCGACAAACCGACAGAAATTTTTCTAAGGGTTGATTCGGTTTCTCCAATGTATGAAACGTAAAGAAAACTTGAAATCAGTCAGTTCTAAGCAATGTACAGACAAAATCATTTTTTTATTTATATAGATAACATACATGTAATTTAAAAAAATTAATTTAAATTCAAGCAAAATACATGTGTTTGTAATTTCAATTAAATGAAATTGAAATGTTTATTTAGATTTAGTTGTGTTGGTAGTAGTATTGGAAACAAATTCAAATTCACGCATCTAAACACTTTTTTTTTAATTTATTTAAAAAAATTTATTTATTTAAAATTTAATTTATATTTTTGACTTATACGCATGAACGTTATTGTCTGTGCAGTATCTATATATATAAAGTTCGTGAGTTTTGTTTGTTTGTTCACCCATTTTCTGTGGAGATGGAGACCTGAAATTATAATATATATTACTAGAAAATGTGCCCGTCTATGACGGGATCGAAAATTCTATGATACATGGTATTCCAAAATATCATTAGAAATTATAGAATAGTAGAAAGTATCATTAGTAGTACAGAGTTAAGTAAATGCCTCTGTATACAGCACATTAGCTGTCTGTCCTTCAGGTTCATTGAAGAACAAATAGTTGGAACCTCTGACTCTTGAGCTAAAAAGAGCTTTAAACTAAAGTTTACCACGTGAGAAGAACTTGGTTTCACTCACTTCAATTCCTGAGGTAGAAAGAGTTTCCCCTTGCGACATAGTTACCGTCGTGTCTCTTTGCACGCAAGGATATGAAGAAGACCTTATGAAGGAATAATGCATAACGCACTATCTTTCAGATAATGCTGCATGCTATCCACAAATTGTTGAAAGATGGGTAAATGGGAAAAGTCTGGGTCCAAATCTACCGAAAACAGTCCTTACTTCTTTCTGAATGAGAAGAAAGTTTAACTGAGAACCATCAAAGTTAAGAACATACCCTTGGAGGTTTTCCAAATGACAGATTAAGTTGGAGAAGCTAAGTTAAAGGGAAAAAAAACACAATGTTCTGCTATAAGAGATGATGTCGAAGAATGAAGTCTTTAATGTGGCTTTAAAAAAAAATATTAAATTAAAAATGCTGTGGCAAAACTAATGATACCACAGCATGGGTTGTGTGATATACAAAACTAAGTGTGTATAGGGATAACTGCATCAATTACTATCTGCACTACCTTCAGGATTGAAAGACTTGGTGTGTTTGTTTATGTTTCTGTCAAAAATGGTAAATTTTCTGTTTATATTTCCAAATTTAAAGGATTCTATGGGTGATAATATTAAAAAAATTAGAATAGAATGAAGTATTAATAGTATGATGTATATGTTAGATACAACGGCCTTCATGAATTATTTTACAAGGGGCCTCGAGGAGAGCCCAAACGGTTACCTGGATTGAACGCGTTGAGATACCAATAAAAGGACTCTAGTCTGAGTGATAAATTAACAATGAAGACAGTACAGTGTAAATAATTTGAATTTCTTGTCAGGCCTTGGAACACGTGGGAATGAGTTAGTAAACAATTTGGAAATGTTTGGAACCATATAAATATCCTGCATTCGCAAGCATTTTTTCCACTGTACACCTAGTCTTTCAGAGGAGTGGAACTGACAAATAAATCAAGAAGAAAGCAGTTAAAAGTTGTCAAGAAGAGCCGAGTCCAAGTTAGTTTAAAACGCTCATTCTAATTCTATTTACATTTGTAAAGAACACTATATCTTCAAAGGGAAATTTAAAAAATTGTATATAGAGCATCCATTAGAAGTTTGTCTGCTTAACTAGTATGAATGAAAGCCGTATTTAACATTATAAAAAGAATGCAGACACTCTGTCCAGAAGAGATAGAAACTTTTGATTGGATTACATCTGTATATCAGCCAATCACCTTGAAATTGATAAAGATTTTGATCAAATCATACCTTAACCTATCGAAGTGAGGAATACTCCTGTAAGTACAATTATGAAGGTTGTTAAAGAACTGAAATCTGAAGTTGAATTTAGTTATGACAATGGGTTGTAAAATAGGACAAGTTTGGAAGTGGAGTGTGCAAGTCGGATGAGATTTAGGCCCTGAGTTAAATAATTTTAATAACATGTCAAATAGATGAATGACTTCTTTTCTTTTACTGATAACATTATTATAGTCACATGTAAACAAATTATTCATAATTGATTAATATGTATGTATAGTCACATTAAAACAAAATAAATTATATGTTAGATTGGCGTTGATTTTTTTTACATTTAAAAATTCTATTATTATTTAATCTCATATTAATATCTTAATGCAGTGATATAAAGAATATATTCAAACTTTAATCAGATTAGGAATAAATGAAAGGAATTTTCAAATTTCTAAAACAACAAAAAAGTTGGGTTTTTTCCAATAATAGGAAAAAACTTTGACTTAGGATTGAATGTGAAAGTTAACTGATAGTAAAGTAGAGTGTAGGCCACTGCAGATTTTTTGTTTATAATCAGAGGATATCCAATGCTGTTAACTTGTTATTAATGTTTACCTTCTTGTTAATGATGCTGAATCATTAAAATAAGGCAATTTAAATAGATAATAATAATGTAATAAATACTTTAGTAATAGTGGATTTCAATGATATGTTTCAATAGTTTACTGTGAAATATTTAACGTTTATATGTACTTTATTTAAACAACAATAAACTAAAGCTGTTTTCTTCTTTAAACAGTTGGGCAACTTTCAGTACTTTTCTTCATAAAATTACAACCCACATTCTTTATCAATTCAATTATAATATCAACTTGTATTTTCTTGGGAAGTGCCTTTGTTTTCTATTGTCTATTTAATACAAATACATTTTTATTTCACACTTGTCCTAGAGGAAGAATGCAAAAGTAAAAGTTGAAACAAAGGAAACCAACTGGCTGCTGAATTTTGACTAAATGAATCAATAATCAAATATTTATAATTAAAAGTTAGGGAGTTTCTTTATATAGTAATTTCTTAAGAATTCCAAAGAATTCCAAAGAATTCTTTACTTTTGAAAACTTCTAACATGTATTTAATTGAGTAAGCTTAGTTTAAATGTTATTAGTTCTCCTTAATTTTTAATTCAATGCCTTAATGGTGATTACTAGTTCAATAAATGATATTTAGAATGACATAGTTAAATAAATTGATCATGCGTCAGTTTTGAGAACCAGTTTACTTATAGTGAAGTTCAATGTAAAATCTGTTTTTTTTTTATACTAAAGGACTATTTTTTTTTTAAATTTTTGAACTAAACACTCCTGATCAAGTGAATTAAAAAGAACTAATTTAAATTTAACTAAACACTTATCAAATTTTAGTAAGTTTCAAAATAAAATACTCTTTGGAATTCTTAAAAGTTACTATATAAAGGAACTCTCTTACTTTTATTTATAAATACTTATCAATCGTATCCATTTAGTTAAAATTAAGTGACCTTTAGTTGACTTAATCAAGAGTGTTCAGTACAAAAATGTTTTTAAAAAAATGTTCTTATGTAAAGAAAAAAAAGTTACTTTTACATTGATCTTCACTGTAACTACACATATTTTTAAACTTAAATAACTAAGTCAAATTAATAATCATTTATTAAACTTGTAATTCTCATTAATACATTAAATTAAAATAAGAATGTCATTTTAAATTAAAAATGTTGACGTAGTTAGTATTATTTCATCAATTTTAACCAATTTAAGATGTAAATCTATTGAATAGCTTGTCTCTCAAAATAACATCTAGAATTGACGATTAGAACACCCTCTCCTCTTTTTCATTGAAAGGGTTTTACAATTTCTTAAGAATATAAATATTGACTATCATTCATGTGAAACTAGTGTGGAAATCTTTTTTACTATACCATTCACGTTGATTATACTTCCTAGAAAGTGTACATCTTTCCTCTTAGATATATAAATATAAGCTTATTTGACTGTAATATTTATTTATTTGAATTCCCTTCGATAAATCCCACTTGTTGGTAATTGAAATCATTAAAATACTCAGTAATAATACTCACAACACTTAATAAAATGTATATACATTTAAATAAAAACAATTATATAACTATTCAATCATATATTTTCAGACATTAATAAAAATCTGGATTGGCCTGCAACCAAATGATTTTTTATTTTGTTTTAATGTGACTGGCTATACATACATATTAATCAATTATGTATATTTTGTTTACATGTGGCTATAATTTTCTCATTATATTTCTAAACTTCAATTATCTTTCAGTCAATTCACTTAAAAAATTTCTAAGTCAATGTAAATAAATGTAAGCAAATAAAACATGTATTGCAAGTGATCCGTTAGTCCAGAGTAAATTATAATTTTTATAATTAAATTGAATAAATATTTATTCAGTTTTTATTCCTTTATTCTTTTTTGAGAATGGAAAACAGACCTTTTCCATATTGCTATTCTGTAATGAGCCGTTTAGCGTGAAAGAAACATTTTTTTAAAACAGAAATTGTACTATACCACTCCTTTGCTTCAATTAATTTTGAAATAAAACTCCTCAACTCATTCCCTGCATAATTATATTTCTAAACTATATTTTTTTTTTTATTGAAAGTCAAACGATTTGGCTTGTATCGCCTTACACATTTTCAGTTTGAATGATGAGTCAAAGATTTTACATTTTTTTAAAAAAAAATTTCTTCTTGTTTTAAAAATTTGAGGATTTTTTTAGTTATTGCTTTGTAACTTCAACGATACAGCCCAAATTTCAAAACTATAGAGTTAGTAGTTTAGGAAAAAACAAATTTGTCTAAAAATCAAATTTTGGCCAACAAAAGTGACTTTCCCATCGGGCATAATTGCTTACAAACAATAGGGTTTATCTACACTTTGCGGCCCTTTTTTGTGTAAATATCAATTTTATCCATCCAAGATTCTCGAGTACACAAGATTCTTGTGTACAGAAGCTTTTGGATACGCACCCACCCACCCATAAACATACAGACATCATCGAAACATCGAAAAATATGAATTTATCCTACATTTTAAATAAAAAATTACCTTAAAACAAAATTTTTCAGACAAAATAGGAATATTTTCAAGTATTAAATGGGAAACTTATTCTTAAACTTTGTCACCACCTATGAACATAAATTTCTGTTGCTTTCCATAGTTTGATGGATTTGTCCATCGAAGAAGAATGTCCAATATAGAAGAAGGTCAGGTAAACTATGTAAGAGATCCACTGGCTGTTGGAACAAAAGTCATATTCTCCTGTAAGAGATTATTTCGTATCACGAAAACTACACTTTCGCTTTTCAAAAATGTGGCTAAAATGTTATTGCTGCTGTAGTTATACTAATGGTATAATATGCATCAGTGGTGTGATATACAAAAATAAGATATTGATAAGTGCATCAATCACTATCTGCACTTCCTCCAGGAATGAAAGACTAATAATCATCTCTCATTTAGACATTTATATTATGCCTAAATGGCACATTCCATATTATTTACCCAAGAGTGTGATATTATGTTTACTTACAGTAAAGTTCAAAGTAGGCCACTCCAGATTTTTTATTAAGTAAAGTACATTAAAACCTATCTACTGGGAAGTTAACTATTAAACATAACGAGGCTATAAAAACAATGAAAAGAGCTTGGGAAAACAATGACATTGAGATTATAATTGTAAATCAATGTTACAAAGTAAATTACAATTACAGCAATAGTGGAGTCAGTGTATTCAAACTTGGTACTCAACAAGAGTATCCTAATGAGATATAGTTATGGATGTATAGTACTAAATGTATAAAATAAAATCCTATTCTTTGATAAACGCTTCTAGACTGCGTTAAGTTTATAATGTCATGAAAATAAAAGTGCCAAGTTTGATTAAATGAAACGTTTAATTTGAAAGCATCTAAATTACTTAGTGAAGTATACGGCGTTAGTTTGAAATTAAATGATATGGTTGACTATATAGATTTCAAGGCATATGGATTACAATGATAAAATTGAATTTGGTTAGTTTTGACATTTAGAAGAGGGCTTGTTACTAATTTAAAAGTAATAAATTAATTATAAACTTAATTTTGCTTGGTTTCCATAATTATGAAATTGATTTAGAAGAGGGTTTATTAATAATTTAAAAGTAATCAATTAAAAATAAACTGAATTTTGGTTGGTTTCCATAATTATAAAATTTATGTTGGTTGCTTTTAAAATTTAGAAGAAGTCTTATTACTGACTAAAATGTAATTAATTAATTATAAACTTGATTTAGGTTGGTTTTGAAAATTAGGATGATTTTTAATTTGAATTTAGCGGGTTATAGTTTTTCTCTAGGCCTTCTAGAGAGAAAATAAGGCATGACATGAAACAGATATGATAAGCATTGACATAGGGAAACCCTTATAACCTCTGTGTAAAGGTTCGTCTCTTTAAACGCTGAGGCTGTTAAGTACACTCTAGCCTTTATTTGCTCTGATCAATTGCTTGTAGTCGGAAATTTTGTATGTATTGCTTATATTCTAAGGAATAGTATTTCCTGATATTTTAGGTGTGGAACCTTTTATACTTATTGTCTAGCCCGTTTTCAAGATCAAATGATCACCTTTACTTCAAACTCCTCGTAATATATATTCCATGTAATACACAGTTGTGATTTATATTTCCCTTTGGGTACTAGTATGTAGATGTTAGATGGTATGAAGTAATTGCATGCATTATATGTTATTAATAAGTTTGTTATAAGTACTTTCCATTTTTTTTTTTAACCAGCTATTCGTCATCGAACTATTCTTGATTTTCAATAAATTATTTGAAATTAGTTTATTAATTATTTATATATCTATTAGTATTATGGTCAATTTAAAATCTAATTAATTTCTAATTTTTCTTTTTAGGTTTAAAATGGAGAACTTGTATGTTTAAAATGCGAGTACACTCTTAGTTTTTTTTGATATCATAAATTATATTAAATAAAAATAGAAAGCTTTATTGAATTATTTCTTGACATTTTGCATATTTCTATGATTATTTATATTTTTTTCATTTATAGTTGAAAGAATTTAATGAACATAATATTTAAATATTATTTTTTTTAATTGCAGGTTGGTGTTTTATTAAAAATACCCTAGTTGATACAAGATATATAAATAACAACAGAAGAAGCCTTAATGTCAGATAAAAATTTCTCTTCTTTAAATCATCTTTCTGAAATTTGGTATTTCTACATGAAGCGAGTATAGTTTGTATTCAAATTCATATAAATAGATTGAAAATCTGCTATGAGGAAGTCAACTTATTTTTGGGTATTCTTCTTATACTATTAAATTTTCATTTTAGAAATCGTTTCTAATTTCTTTATTTCTAGCACATCTTCCTTAAGACATGTTTCATTAAATTGAATCGTAGTCTCAGCATTCAAGATCTTCTGACTGAGAGATTCGAAATTATCAACCAATTTCCTTCTATCAGGGGTTAATCAGAATAGGATTTCGGGCAAGTAATATATTCCATAAGGGTGAAAAAGGTTGTAATATATGCATTTATAAACTAGATTCACAGAAAGAACACTTATAAAAGAGATCACA